>JANEZO010000074.1:192051-280935 GCA_025169545.1 Anguilla japonica | reverse complement strand
TGTGACCATAACTACTGGAACAGACACTGTGCGACATATGGACAATGGACCTCTAGCCTCAAGGTCCACCATCTGATTGACCAGTTAAGCTTTGTTCTGGTTAGAAATAAAATATAGGGCGGAGGTGTGTCTGTTGTATGTATCACTAAGAAACTGTGCACATGAAGGTTAACATATATGGTCAATAGTGATACTGGTAGCGATGTGCTTAACAGGATCTAGCCGTAAAAATAAATATCAAAATGACTTTAGGCAAGATAATTGTCATGTGTCTAGGTCTAGAAGTCATACTTTTCGATTTTTGTGAACCATATAGCTTGCAGGTGCGAGATGAGAAAACTATGAAGTCACTGGTATTACTACGCATTAAATATTCATCGTAAGCACTTTATTTGTCATACAATGTGACTTCGTTCAATAATTTCTTTCTCAGGTCAGCTGCGTGTGGCCCATCACCCTACGCGGAGAAACATGACACTGTGCGACGACTGAAAGGACTCTCCAGCTGTAGCCCTTCACCTGTCCTGATTTGACCAAGAGAGTAATGACTGATCTTGGCTGGCTAAAATGTAAAGGCGAGTGGTAGTATCTAGTGGTTATATTAATGTTCAAAGAAATTGCAGCGAAAAGTGACGGACACGATTACGTGTGTCGCACTTGTACTGGAAGGCTGACTGTTTTTATGAAATATTTGCAGATCAACTGGCTAGAGGCTACGTCTGTTCGCAGCTATGTCTGAGCATGCCAGAGGAGGATCTGTTACTACTCTGGCACAGTTCTACATGCCAAGCTGAAGGAACGAACGATGACTTTCAATGTGAAGCGCTATAGAACAGGTGTCATCTGTGAACCTTTACAACCAGGTCCTCCGTGAACGGTTAAACCAGCAGTAACCCTTGTGTGTCAAGCCGAACGTATCCTCACTTGATTGCAAAAGAAGCTTGACAATGACTGAAGATCTGTCTAGTACACATCTCAAATCTTCTGTGAATCCTCTAGTGGGGAACCCCCATAAGCGGGACTAAAAACCCAATCCGATTGTATATTGCCCATGCTGAGGAGAAAAACTATAGATGGACTCAATAAATCACAATGAAGCAAGTCTGCAGATATGTATACGTCTGACAATCAGCAGTTGCGATTCTGGATCCTAATTAATCTATAAATAGTTAATTCCAATAAACAAAGAAAATCAAACCGGCCTCCAACGTTCAGCTGAATGTAAGAGTGTATTATGACGGGAGAGTGTGAGAAAGGGAAGAAGCTACTCTTATGAATATGAATGCCAATTGTCATACATCCGGAGTTTCAAAGGCTAGTCTAAAGCTGACCCGGGAGGACTATGTGATTTCTAATAACTCTTAAGCGCAATATAGTTTTCTATCGCATCTCGTGACTTGTCTGTCTCAAATACTATCAACTGACCAACAGTAATAAAAACAGAGTGTGCATTTGAAAACCATGTGCTACATTTAATTACAATTTTGGCATGTATGTACGATTCACTTTTCAGTAGTCCCGTGCCTTGAAAACACATAGGGCCTCATTTAATTCTCAAAAGAGGCCACTTGCGTAAACACTCTTGCTTAAGTTTTCCAAAAGACCTCTAAATGTCCGAGCGAGCCCTGTACATGATTTAACCCCACCGGAAGAAGCCTCCGCCCGCATTTATCAAAATTCGGAGGGACTGGGTCAATTCGCGCACCTCATAATAGTCGTAATGTTGATATATCCCCACAACAATCGGTAAATGCGCAGACGCGTTCACGATTCCTTAATAAACGTAATAGAAGCCGCAGCCGAAACTACTACATAAGCCTGCCGGGTTCCGCTGAGGGTCCTCCGGTGGAGATGATTTGTCATCTGCCATGTTGGGAAACTCTCCTTTGTAAAACGGTCAAGAGCGTTGCCAAGCAGTCGGGGAGGTGTCGGAAAACTGACCCACACCTTTTTGAAAACACCCCCAACCCCCCGCACCCAACATACAACTTTGTTTTGCAATGATGCATCCAAATCACCATCGACCGCACACCGAAGATGACGTTGTGTGTGTGTGGACAACTGTACTATTCAATTTTATGAGTTTACACCCACCACCGGATTCGAGCACTATGCTTATTAATTGTAAAATCCATTCCTGCAGAAAAACGATGGGAAAAACTTGACCAATCCACATTGATCCAGAAGGTAATATGTCAGACAGTCATTTTCCAAGCAGCTGTTTTTTTTTATTTGTTTAACGATCTTCCATAGTTTTTGGATTCCGTGATTTATTTATAGTGGTTTGTTCCTCTTAGAACAAATACAGGTACAGAGTGATATATGCTCAGTGACTGATGGCCCCTTTTAAGAATGACGAGTCCCCCGAAACAGGAAGTAGACACAGGTATACACTAGAAAAGTAATTTCCTGAAGAATGGTTTGGGGAGCTAGCTGAATGCAAGCTGTGAAACACATAGTTGAAGTTTCATTATCATACCAACAAAGATTTTTCCAATTACATATAAATGCAATAAATAATAAATAGCTGCGGTGGTTGCTGGGGTTGTTTCTAGCGTAGGTTGCTATGGCAGGTGCTACGGTGTTAGGTGATTGGCTTAGAGTGTTACTGGCTAACGGCCCTCATTTATCAAGCGGAGGGACGTCCGGCAGAAAACTGGGTGTACGGTCAATTTCCACGCAAAGCTCGGCATTTTATCGGAATCATTGGACGTGAGCGGAGGCTATCGATCAAATGTCACGTCAAGAGTCTCAGACTCGTGTACGCCAAGTTCGAGTTTCACCGTGTACTTGGCGGTGCAGCATAGTAAATCTGTCGTTGGACAACTGTTATTAGAACATGGCAGAGTGCGATTTGTGGAAAAACCGGGGGGACGTTTTAAAAAATAGAATGCATAAAAACAACGCACACTAATGAATTCTTATAAATTCATATAAACAGACATCATGGCTGAATAAGCCTACTTTAGAGTAGACAACTATTAGCCTATAATTCGTTTTATGAATGCCAAAATGAACCGTAGGCACTGCACTGGGCTGCGTGTTGATAGCTGTCGACAATTGAACATCCAGCTGACGTTTATGGTTTGAATATTCAATTTATTACATCCGTGATATGTATAGCCTATATATTCATATAATAGTATGTAGGCCAGTAGCCTACCATAAATAGAATATTTTGCCATAAGCCCTACATATTTTAAAGTGATGAATATGTGCAGCTGCTGTTCACTATACTATAGAGATGCCAGTTAAAAATACTAAGCCGTTGGAAAAAGTAGGCCCTACATGCATTTTTTTATAATCGCCTACAGAGAGTTAGTATGTATCTGTGACCAGTGTGATAGTTTGCAGCGTAGTCGTGTTTAACAAAGTTTTACTGCTCATTGTAAGCGAACTCAAAAAGCACTTTTTACGTGGTGGTACTGGCTGCCTGGGAGGCGGACAAATAAAGCTGGAGCTTGCTTTTTCAGTTGTTTTGGAATCCCAGACTTTTCTCTCGCCTGTTATTTCCCGAGCTACACCACAATACGTTTATAGGCGGAATACGGGGATGGAACATATAATTTTACAGTTGTTCGTTGTGTTAACATAGCCTAACTATTTTTTTAATAAAATGTATATATCTAGTCTAATTACATTAGTTACGATATGTATAGTTCATTTATGTGGCGACGAAAAGTGCACGTTCTGGGTTGAGAATAATTTCTTTCCACACTGCATTTTCTGACGTCCTTTGATGCCACTTTTCAGACCCTGCCAAATATAATTAAGTTTGTTTATTACACGGCTTTGTTAAATAATCGATTCTGACCGGTCAATTAGGGGTGTGAATTTATGAATTATCACCGCTGCTATGAAAAACAGACCGTTGCGAAGTTCGAATCTAACGAAATGGCTATTATTTTTAAATCAATAAAATCATCTTTTAAATCAATATTTTTGTTTCAAATTATTGATTTATTTAGTAAGTAGTCGTGTAATAAGCAGGATCATGTACAGCGAGCCGGTCATAAGTTTAGTTTCGCAATTATGATCGGCTCGCTGTAGCCTACATATCCCGTACGGAAACTCAATTTCTAAGTCGGAGAAGTGTCTCTTCTTGTGCCGATTTAGCATCTCCGTGTCGTAAACTCTAGAGGCGAGGCCTCTAAATTGAGAATATATAGGGGGGGCGTGGTATCTGCCACGACATTTATCAACGCCTGATTATTCTTACACTGTGATAGGCGAGATACGCGAAGTTCATGAATCACACCTGAACCCTAGCATAAGATGATATTTGCGGTCGGATCTGCACGAGTTTCTACGTTCTTTTGATAAATGAGGGCCACTAAGTGGTTGCTATGGTTTACTAAGTGGTTGTTAGGTTGTTGTGAAGTGTTGCTAGGTGGTTGCTAGGGTGTTGATAGGGGTACTAGCGGTTGCTGTGGTGTTGCTAGATAGTTGCCAGGTGGTAGCTTAGGTGTTTAATAGGGTGTCAACATTGGGTTGCTGAGAGTCAAAAATGAAAAAGACAGTAGTTGTGTCTCAAACCACATACTTCTATGCAGTGCCTGAATTGGACCAAAAAAGGTGCCAGTACCCTAATTCAGCAGTTGCATGACATGAGGTGTAATGCCATGGCAAGAGTATTGTAATACACAATAGAAGTAAGGGTACTCATGTCGACACAAAATAGGAAGTGTACCGGTACTCAGTACCGGTGAGTACCAGACCATTTCATCGCATGCACTGCTTCTATGCTTTGTACTCACCATGCTCTCGAGGGCACACTCCAGTGCATGCTTCAGAGTATGTGCTTTAGAGTATACAAGTAAAGGTAATGTCTCGGTTTACAAGAATACATATTTTTGATTTGAGTTGTTTTCTTTCAAATAACTTAAATATCTTTACTTAGGTAAGGAGTGCAGAAGAAAAGGAAGAGCTGGGTCAGACCAGAAGGGTCCGCGCTGTGGAAAAACACTTGATGCACTACATCCAAACATATCGGGTCCCAGGAAGGATGCATGCGAGGCTTGCATCAAGGCTGAGCCACTATCTCTTAAGGATAGAAATTGGCTAGCTGTTAAATTCTACATTCAAAAACCGCATAAATAACGGCATTACAGAGAAAAGATTAAATCCTAAGACACCAAAGTCGGTGCATTTATTTTGAACACTGAACGTTTGAGAAGGTAACAAGTTCAACGTGTTGCGTGCTATGACATTGTCTTTAGCAATTTTGAGTTACATTTAACAATTGGTTGGTTTCTATCCTGAAGAGCTAGTGTTAAGTGTAACATTGGTTTAATGTTGGTACATTAAGTACATTCATTTGAGATCTCCAGAAACAAAGAGGGGGTATTTGAGAAAGTACACCTATTTTGTTTCAGTCCTGTTACATGCTATGACATTGTCTTTAGCAATTTTGAGTTACATTTAACAATTGGTTGGTTTCTATCCTGAAGAGCTAGTGTTAAGTGTAACATTGATTTAATGTTGATACATTAAGTACATTCATTTGAGATCTCCAGAAACAGAGGGGGTATTTGAGAAAGTACACCTATTTTGTTTCAGTCCTGTTACATGCACTGCTCCTTTCAGAAATGCTACATGTACTAGCATTTACATGTTCTAACATGTGTAATGTACCTTTGGGTTACACTTGTTAATGTTCCTTTTTGGGGGAAATAAATTGTTTCCAGACATTTTTGCTCCTGATGTTTTCATTTTTTAATCCCTTATGTATATACAGAAGGTCATGTGTGTATTGTGCACTCCCCGTTTATAGATTCACAGTTAAACGGCTAGTCCTCCAAACAGCTATTTTTGCTATTAGGAGAATAGGATAATTTACTAGATAATGGGTGTGTGAAAAATGTTTAAAATAAGGTGACCAGAATAGGTTTTCAGAGATATGCCTTCAAACATTTCTAATAGGTAATGTAGACATCCATAGAGGAAAAATTCCTAAGGAGCTACAGTTTTACATGCACAAAAGTATAAACAGGCAACATTACTGATATGAATTTCATTGAGTGCAGCTTGTTTTGCTTTTTTGGTCTAGGTCTTAGGTCATGACATGCATTTTGAATGGGAGTCTGTGGTTAAATCAATTGCTGGCTGCCACACTAACATCAAGCAACATGGAGGCTTATTTTTTCTTTTTCTGTACACAATGTCTGTGTGGATCCTTTCCAGAAATTAAAGTTTTGTAGTTTTTGGATGTGTGGAAGGTTTTGAAATCATTTAAATGACAGTATTTGGTGCCTCGGTCACATAATTTTATTAGTGTACTGAAGTGCAGTTCTCTAAAATGTACAAAGTACAGTATCTGTTTAAATGTACAGTATTACACACAGCTGTCAGTTGTTACCTTGGGTATTGCTTTTGTCATTTTGTTACAGGAGGGGTTAAGGGCTATTGTAGGGCAGAGAGAAGGGAGAGGGGGGGGGAGGAGGAGGAGGAGATCAATTTTAAAGTGAATACGACCCATGTCCTTGGCCAGTGATAACAAGAAAGACCAAAACATTTTCTGTTTCAGATGGTCCTCAGTAGGATGTTATAACCTGAAGACACCGTGTTTCAGATTGTCCCTCGGGTATGATGTTATACCTGAAAACACAGTGTTTCAGATTGTCCTCGGTATGATGTTATACCTGAAAACACAGTGTTTCAGGTTGTCCTCGGTATGATGTTATACCTGAAGACACTGTGTTTCAGATTGTCCTCGGTGTGATGTTATACCTGAAAACACAGTGTTTCAGATTGTCCTCGGTATGATGTTGTACCTGAAAACACTGTGTTTCAGATGGTCCTCAGTATGATTTCATACCTGAAATTTCTAGTCCTCAGGAGGCAGCGAAATGTCAATTTGCTTTATTTAGGTCCTACTGAAAATTTCAAGTGGTATTTGTACTTAGAAACAGCATTAGAACATGCTTGATTTTTTTAAACTCTGTGACATGTGTGGAACAGGGAGTCCCCACAAGTCACTGTCAGTACTTGCGTCCCCACGACTGAATATAAACAAGTATGGGTGTGTGTGTGTGTGTGTGTGTGTGTATGTGCATGAGCTGTGTGTGTGTGTGTGTGTATGTGCATGAGCTGTGTGTGTGTGTATGAGCTGTGTGCGTGAGTTGTGTGTGTGTGTGTATGTGCATGAGCTGTGTGTGTGTGTGCGTATGTGAGGTGTGTGTGTATGTGTGTGTATGTGCATGAGCTGTGTGCGTGTGTGTGTGTGTGTGTGTATGTGCATGAGCTGTGTGTGTGTGTATGTGTGTGTGTGTGCATGAGCTGTGTGTGTGTGTGTGTGTGTGTGTGTGTGTGTGTGTGTATGTGTGTGCAATGAGCTGTGTGTGCTGTGAGGGTGTGTGTGTGTGTGTGTATGTGCATGAGCTGTGTGTGTGCGTGAGTGTGTGTGTGTGTGTGTATGTGCATGAGCTGTGTGTGTGTGTGTGTGTGTGTGTGTGCATGAGCTGTGTGTGTGTGTGTGTGTGTATGTGTGTATGTGCATGAGCTGTGTGTGTGAGGTGTGTGTTTGGGTGCATGCGGTGTGTGTGTGTATGTGTGTGTATGTGCATGAGCTGTGTGTGTGAGGTGTGTGTTTGGGTGCATGCAGTGTGTGTGTGTGTGTGTGCAGGTGTGTGTGGTGTGTGTGTATGTGCATGAGCTGTGTGTGTGTGTGTGTGTGTGTGTGTGTATGTGCATGAGCTGTGTGTGTGTGTGTGTGTGTGTATGTGCATGAGCTGTGTGTGTGAGGTGTGTGTTTGGGTGCATGCAGTGTGTGTGTGTGTGCATGTGAGGTGTGTGTGTATGTGCATGTGCTGTGTGTGTGTGTGTATGTGCATGAGCTTGTGTGTGTGTGTGTGTGTGTGTGTGTGCATGAGCTGTGTGTGTGAGGTGTGTGTTTGGGTGCATGCAGTGTGTGTGTGTGTGTGTGCATGTGAGGTGTGTGTGTGTGTGTGTATGTGCATGAGCTGTGTGTGTGTGTGTGTGTGTGTGTGTGTGTGTATGTGCATGAGCTGTGTGTGTGTGTGTGTGTGTGTGTGTATGTGCATGAGCTGTGTGTGTGTTGTGTGTGTGTGTGTGTGTATGTGCATGAGCTGTGTGTGTGTGTGTGAGGTGTGTGTGTGTGGTATGTGCATGAGCGGTGTGTGTGTGTGTGTGTGAGTGCTGTGTATGTGCATGAGGTGTGTGTGTGTGTGTGTGTGTATGTGCATGAGCTGTGTGTGTGTATGAGCTGTGTGTGTGTGTGTGTGTGTGTGTGTGTGTGTGTGTGTGTATGTGCATGAGCTGTGTGTGTGTGTGTGTGTGTACGTACGTATGCGGTGCAGCACGCTGGACACTGTCCCATTGGTTGTAGTGCTGTAACCCTGCTTACACCTCCTTGGCTAAATATTTTTCTGTGAGAATGACAGGGTTCAGTAATCAAAGGCTGTGGTGTTCAGCAGGGTCACCCCCCCCCCCCCCCTCCCCTCCCCCATCACCACCCTGTCCCAGATCACACATAAACCACCACGGTTCAGATTGGGTCCTGGGGCCCCTCACCCTCCCCAACCCCCCCCCCCCCCCCCCCACACATGGTGTGACTGAGGCAGGGTTACGCCCTAATTTGTTTTCCTCGCAGAAGACGACTCGACCCCAGGATAAGTCCCAGCATGACGAGCGAAAGTTCTCACAGCTGTGATCAGGGCCAGCTTTTAATATTTAATATCGCAGAAGTTAAGTTTCAACTATTTTTCAACTGCAGGCTATCCAGACAGAGGATAAGTGCTGCATAACTCCTGCTTCAAAGCAGACAGAGCCATCTCTTATGTAAGACAGAGAGTGATTATCCCCCCCCCCCCCAAAAAAAAAATCTTAGGTTAACAGTTAATCATCATTGCGTACTTTCTGAAATGCTCCCTCTCTCTGCATTAGTCAAAGCAGTAAAAATTCAAGTCAGGCTCTGAATGTGTCACGGGTCCTGATTGGCTGTGATCTGGAGAGTGGGTGTTTCACAGGTCATGATTGGCTGAGATCTCGAGGGCGGGAATTTCACAGGTCCTTTCAAAGACTTTGCGTGCAACTCACCCAAAGTCACGTGGCATCTTTCTTAGTCTTCATCTTTCACGTAGCAAGAGTCTTGTTTCGGTTCCATTCTGTTTGAGGAGAGTTCGTAATGCGCAGCATCAGTATGTTAATTGGAATACTTCTCCCCGGCCCGCGGGAGCTCCTTAAATATGCCTCCAGCTGTCTCCCGGTCTCTCCCCTGTGCGGCGTGCCAGGCGGCTGTGTGTTCAGCTCTTCTCAGACAAGCCCGGAGGCAGCGAAGGCAGTTCGGCTTCCGTGGTTGTCGTCCGAATCAAACGGACGCCAGTCGAACGGGATGAGAAGCCGCCTCCATTTTGAGTCAGAAGCGATGTGGGTAACAGACAGGAGGAAAACAGCTTGTTTGTTCATTTTATTCTATTTGGCAGAAGTCCTGGAGTGTCTGTGCTGCACTTTGTGCAGTGGACCCTGGAATCCCCTCTGAAAACGATGAGTCATTTTTTGTTGAATATTAACCCTGACCGAAATAACTGTGTCACCCCGCCCCTTTCATACGAACACCTGCCCAGATCCGTCATTCGATTCACCGCCCGGAGACCGGATTACATGAATCTGTGATGTGGCTACTTCTGTTTAAGGAGCCGATTCGAACCTTGACCTGTCTGGAGCTGGTCAGATCCAGTCAGGAGCACAGTGGGGTGTACAGGGGAGTTGGGGGGGGGGGGCATTCCAATCCAGAAACATGCAAATGAAGAGCCAGGCTGGGGATTAGCTGATTAAAGGAGGGAGGGGGGCTGGGGGGGGGGGCAGTCGTATGGAAGATTACATCCCTGACGTTTCTGACACACGTCAGACAGCACTCCTGCTCTTATCTCTACTCAACCACTAGGGTTGACTGCCCCCCCCCCCCCCCCCCCCCCCCCTCCCCCCCCCCCGACCCCACCGCCCACCCCCCCCACCCACACACACACAAACCGGCAGCACACAAAAAAGAATTTGACATCAGATTGCGCTAACCTAGCTCCTGCTAACCTTTTGCTTGTCATAAACATCTTACTTGTGCACAGCACAGGAGGCTGCATCATCCACCATTAGCTTTCTTGTCAGGGAGGTTGCTAATGAAGCAATCGGATGATTAAAAAAATGAATCAGTCAAAGCTAAGCATCCACAATCTGCTAATTAAAATTTCCAGTTCAAATCCTGAAATCAATAAATACTGCAAGAACCATAAATACTGCACCATAAATATCGTTTCCACGTTCTGCAAATGGGCAAAGGCAAAAAAAAAAGGCAAAAAATGTAAATAGATTTTTGTTTACACATTTTTTTTTTTTTTAAGCCTGTTGAAAAGAAGCATAGCAGACGGGTTTGGGGGTAGAACAGTGAGATACACTGCCTGTGTCTGCCACCCCACCCCAAAAAAAGAAACCCCCCCCCCCCCCCCCCCCCCCCCCCCCCCAGATAAAACAACAGTTCAGAGAGGAGTGACCGCTTAATTAACAGAACATGAAGCAAATTAAAAGCCTGGCTTTTTTTTTTTTTTGGAGTGGAGGTTCAGCATTAAAATTGGGGGGTGGGGCGCGGGGGGGGGAGAGGGGCTCACAGATTTTAAATCAGGCCGATGGCACAAGGGAACCCCCCCCCCCCCAGAGCAGCCAGAACAAAGCGGCGCAGCGAACTGGCCACAGCTTCGACCAATTAAAATTCCTCCCGCTTTTATGGCCCGGGCCTAGGCCCGCCTCTTCACTCGCACCTCATAAAAGTCACAAACATCAATTCTTGTAAACCATAACTGTCGTTATAATCCCATTAAATACAACCAGCGGAGCAGTTTACAGTGCAAACGCAGGCGATCCTGCGGACCTCGGGTCCTGATGGATTACGTTCGGTAACCGCGGCAGAGAAGACGGGAACGTTTATTGAGTTTAATTTGCCAAAAATCACAGAGAAGCGGTGCAGCTTTGCCACCCTCTCTTTCCCTCTTTACCCCTGAGTTAATTTTGGGCATCAAACAAATCTGAAGAAAGGGTCTGGAAGAACACGTTCAGCAGTGGTCAAACGAGCGAGGAAGAGTCGAGCGTAGAAACAGAGGTGCAGATTAAACATTAGTATCATTAATCCTGTAAATCTCTCCTTCATCCGTCTGGTCTTTCTCTCCATCTTATTGGAGATTCAGAGATTTTTCTTTTTTTTTTTACAATGCCAGCAGTGAGTAAATGAGTTTATAATGGCCATAAAGTGCTGATGGAAGGCAGTGGTCATCGAGTGTACGGGCCAAGACGTCTCCAGACCCAGCTCAGATAAGCACAGGCGGCACGCATCCTCGTCCGATCTTACGCCGTTTAAAACGTTTTACATCCCTTTTTCTTTCTGGACATTCGGGAGTGAGGGACCTGCTCTGTCTCTCTCGTTTCGGTGTTTGGCTCGTGATTAAAATGTGCCGAAGTTTGCACACGAGCACGCCGGTCTCCGCTCTTTTACCTTTACCTGCAAAGAAAGGGCACACCTGTTGTTTGTTTTCAGACTGGGCTGACACACTTACCTGTGTGACCTCATGCGTTTACAACAATGTCCAGTGGCACGGATGGATTTTGCCAGAAACATTTCAGGTGTACATTACAGGCATTTAGCGGACGCTCGTGTCCAGGGCGAATTACACAGAATTTACTTCGCCCCCATTTTATACAGCTGGATATGTACTGAAGCAATGCAGGTTAAGTACCTTGCTCAAGGGTACAACGGCAGTGTCCTACCGGGGAATCGAACCTACGACCTTTAGGTTACAAGACCAGTTCCTTACCCATTATACTACACTGCCGCCCCTGTGTATTGTCCTGGCAGTTGATCGGTCCTGGCCAGCTGCTCCACAGCATTAATCTCCCCCAAACGTGTATTTCGCACGCATGCTTTGTAGACTCAGTGGATACAGCCTCTCAAAAAGGGGTTGCAGGTTCGAGTCCCTGCCAGCCAGGTCCTCCCTGTGTGGAGTTAGCATGTTCTCCCCGTGTTTGTGTGGCTTTCTTCCTGGTACTCCGATTTCTTCCGTCAGTAAAATAAATTAAAACATTTTTAAATGGCTTTTTCATTTTGAGCAGAAATGAACATGCATAAAGTAATACTGTGCAAGGGGCAGAGTGGGGGGTCACCTGCAACACAAATATTTGCACTCCTTCCCACAAACTCCTGTTTTAACCACAGGTCATGGCTTCAGTTTTGTCACTATTTGTTTTACACTATTTGGCAGAGTTGTGTTATCAAAAAGGCTGATGTTCACGGATAACAATACAAACCATTGCAAACTTCAGCATGACACTGTTCCTGCTTACACAGCTATTCAAACAAGTGCTGTATGTTATTGTTTGTTTATAGAGCTATTCAAACTAGTGCTGTATGTTATTGTTTGTTTATAGAGCTATTCAAACTAGTGCTGTAGGTTATTGTTCGTGCTTATGGTGCTACTCAAACTAGTGCTGTTATTGTTTGTTTATAGAGCTATTCAAACTAGTGTTTATGTTATTATTCGTGCTTATAGAGCTATTCAAACTACTGCTATTTTATTGTTTGTGCTTATAGAGCTATTCAAACTAGTGCTATATGTTATTGTTTGTGCATATAGAGACAATAAAACTAGTGCTGTTATTGTTTGTGCTTATAGAGCTATTCAAACTAGTGCGGTATGTTATTGTTTGTGTGTATAGAGCCAATCAAACTAGTGCTGTATCTTATTCTTAGTGCTTACAGAACGATGCAAGCTATTAATGATATTGTTTCTTCTTATTCCCTCATGCTTATCAGTACATCCCGCAGCTACGTTAGGTGGGTGTAGTCCGAGTGCACTTTAGGGGGTTCAAAAAGCTTCTCAAAAGCTGTCGTTATCTCAATAGCGGCACCTAGTGGCCATGCACATTTTTGTCAGTTGTTTCCTACTCAACAGCCCTCATTACAACAAATAGAAAAAAAATGAAACAGGTTCACAAGACGCACGTGAAAATAGTTTTATTCATGAGGAAACTCTGTGTAAGTGAACTGTACGTGTACCATTATTACGTAGCATTGTGAATTAATACATTTCTTTTGAATGTGCAGTCAGTCCAAACAGAACCCTCTCCCGTGCTCACATGCACAAAGAGATGCTGAAATACATCTGCCTCAGACGGCACAGTAATTTATCAGAAAGATGTTATATGGTATTAAAGACATATATGTTACAATATGAACATCAGCTTTTATTTTCACATTTTCGTAGTGATCATTTTTTCTTTGATGTTCTACAAAGTTCTTCAAAGTTTTAAAATAGAGAATACTGGCAAGCTTTGTTTGAAAGTTTTTAGGCGGATACACACAGTCGCTGTACTTGCGGCAGAAGGCAGTTTTTTTATGAAACCGGAATACAACAAGGTCTATTCATGTTCATAACTGTGGCATTACATTTGGAAAGAAACACTGGCAGTTTTCTTAAAAGTAAATTTTCGGTGCTTCGAGCACCACAAACGTTGGCACCGTTGAGATTCGCTGTATCGGGGAAAGCTGCAGCGGATATCAGAAAACTCTAAATTAAATCTGAGCGAAACCGCCTGGATTGACGGACGGCACTCCGGGTTAGTGGAACTAAAGCATTATCTCATTTTTGGGGCGAACCGCCCCTCTGAGGAAATGCTGCCCTTTCGATGGCGGTCTACTGGGACGGCGGCCCCAGCTTGACCCTGACCTTAAAAGACTCCGGAAGACTCACAACGGTGCTGCCCTCCGGCCTCACCATCATCACCGCCCCGTTCTTCTCCTCATCCGTCACCAGCTGCAGGAACCTCTCAGCGACGTCTGGCACCCTGAACAGCCACACACCCAGCCACAGAACTTAAACACCCACCACAGCACCCCACACCCTTCACACACCCACCACAGCCCACCCACAGCACACACCCCACACCCTTATACATACAACACACCCACCACACACCCACCACACCCTTATACAGAGACACAACCCCCACAGCACCCCACACCCTTACACAGAGACACACACCCACCACAACACCCCACACCCTTAAACAGACACACACCCAGCACAACACCCCACACCCTTAAACAGACACACACCCACCACAGCACCCCACACCCTTAAACAGAGACACACGCCCACCACAGCACCCCACACCCTTATACAGAGACACACACCCCACACCCTTATACAGAGACACACACCCACCACAGCACCCCACACCCTTAAACAGCGAGACCCACCCACCACAGCACCCCACACCCTTAAACAGACACACACACCCACCACAACACCCCACACCCTTATACAGAGACACACACCCACCACAGCACCCCACACCCTTATACAGACACACACACACCCACCACAGCACCCCACACCCTTAAACAGAGACTCACACCCACCACAGCACCCCACACAAAAGGCCGTTGTGGGTGCATTTTTTTTGTTTAAGCCCAGCACTACGACACCTGGTTGAACTAATGAACTAATCATGCTCTTCAAGCAAGACCTACATAGAGATAAATGGTCTTCAGAACGCCGCTGCCTTGTCTTCAAACTTTTCAAGTTCTCGCATATGTCACTCCCCTGCTGAGGTCACTCCACTGGCTACTGGTCACCGCCAGGATCAGGTTCAAAGCCCTGACTCTGGCCTACACTGCAGCCTTACAGGACAGCCCCCACCTACATACAGGACATGATTCAACCCCACACGCCAGCTCGACCACTCCGCTCTGCTACACGCCAGCTCGACCACTCCGCTCTGCTGCAGCAGGGCGACTTGCCCCCCCTGCCATCCGGGTGAAGGGTTCTCACTCGTCCCAACCACAGAGCTTCTCCACCCTAGCTCCCCAGAGGTGGAACGAACTCCCCATAAGAACCAATCGGTCACTGCCCATTTTCTGCCATCTCTTCAGTCCGTACCTTGGCTAACTGTAACTGTTACCTCCAGTCCAGTATCACTCTCATGTAACACTTGAATCTTGATCTTCTAGAACTTCATGTTGCACTTGTATTTTCATCTTGATGTTGTAGCTCTTCATCATATCTCTTGTAATCATTCCCCTCTTGCCATAACTTTACTGACTCACCCTGTGCTTACTGCGTGAATTAGACTTGGTGTCCATGGCTATGGATAACTGATACTTTACGAGAACTCTACCTTACCCTGTACTTGACCTGTGTTCTGTAGTTGTCCAATGACCTTGGTATGCACTTTTTTGTACATCACTTTGGATAAAAGTGTTTGTCAAATAAAATGTAATGTAATGAAGAGTCAGGTGTTGTAGAGCTGGGCTAAAACACAAACCTGTACTCTCACTGGCCATTTTTGGAGAAGACTGGACACCCCTGCTCTAAAGCAAAGATGGTGTCTCTCTACATTATAAAAAATGGCGGAAAAGTATTTTTTTAATACACAAACAAATGTCCAAATGTCATAAATTATTTTGAAGGAATTAAGAAAACAGAATTAATTACACTGTAATAGGTGAATCATAGTTTGAATGGAAGTTTGAGAGATTATTTGTGTGAGGGTTGTGCAGCAGATGAGCAGATGAGCTGGTGAAAAGGGACAGAAGTATGAGAGATTATTTGTGTGAGGGTTGTGCAGCAGATGAGCAGATGAGCTGGTGAAAAGGGACAGAAGTATGAGAGATTATTTGTGTGAGGGTTGTGCAGCAGATGAGCAGATGAGCTGGTGAAAAGGGACAGAAGTATGAGAGATTATTTGTGTGAGGGTTGTGCAGCAGATGAGCTGGTGAAAACGGACAGAAGTTTGAGAGGAACTCACTCGAGGACGCCAGCCATCTCCTTAAGCTGCTCGGATAAACGCAAGAGATCACCAAACTGTCCCGCCGACTTTTCATTGGTTAGGAAATCGAGGATAGGCGTTCGGACGAAAGTGGGACAGAGGGCGTTGATCCTTACGCCATAATCACTCACCCTCGAGGCTTCCTGAAACACACACACACACACACACATGCACGCACGCACACACACACAAGCACGTGCACACACACATGCACGCACACACGCACACACACGCACGGGCACACACACGCACCCCACGAAATCAGTCCCTGATGTAGATAATTCCCATGTAGACGTACTTCTTTTTGCCACAAACAGATACACAGACAGTGGTATGCACACATTTTTCCCCACTCAAACTGCATGCTTTGTTGAATCACCAAGTAAAAGGTTAACAAGACCTTGAACATACCTCAAAATCAATCAGTAACTACTTCGAGGAATGATAGAATAAACTGAAATGGCCTTCACTGTCCCCAGACTTGAATATTATTGAATATCTGAGGAGAGATGTCAAACTTGCAGTCCATGCAAGACAAAAAATATCTTAGACCTAGTAGGGTTTGGCAAGAAAGGGGGGGGGGGAATTCCTAAAGGGAAAAATAGTGAGTGAACTGCATTTGTGGGAGATCAGAACTGTATCACAGAGTACAGGCGTCCATTTTCCTCCTGAAGGAACTTACTGCCATTGCCCTGGTGAACCCAACTACTCCATGTTTGGTGGCTGTGTAGACAGGAGAGGTTAAGAGGGGACCCAGCCCTGTGTGCAGATAAACCAGGATCAGCCGTCTAAACGCAAGCAAACCCAATGCAGTTAGCCGCAGCATAACAAAGACAACAGGACTAAAATACAATGCTGCATGGCATCTTTTACTCTTCAGCATTACTTTGGTCAAGTAAATGATCTCTCATCTCTAATACTGTGCATTAATGTCAGTATGGAATGCACTGCATTATTATACAGTATATATATATATATATATATATATATATATATATATATATATACCACTATATATGTGTATATACCACTGCTTAAGAAAGTGTTATCGCTCAAACCCTGAAATTTAACTCTGTGATTTGGGACTGTGGGCGGAACGGTGGTGCAGTGGGTAGCGCTGTTGCCTCACAGCACGAAGGTCACGGGTTCGAATCTCGTGTGTGTGCCCTGTGACAGGTTGGCGGCCTGTCCAGGGTTTAATCCTGCCTCTCCAATGCACGCTGGGACAGGGTCCCCCCGCGACCCTGCCCAGGATAAGCGGGTATAGATAATGGATGGAGGGATGGATTTAACTCTGTATTTCAGCTTTGGCATCAGAAACCAACCCCAAGGCACCATTCCACTGAGAAATATGAAAACATTCAAATGAAGGAAAGGGTGCAGAATGTTCCCATGCATACAGATCAATGCAGAGAGGAGCTGTAGTCCAATACTACCTGCCAAGGAGGCTGTGTTGACTATTACTCCTCCTTCTCCTCCTCCTCCACTCCCCTTCTTCATGTGCTGAAGGGCCAGATAGGTGCCCCTAATCACTCCATTCTGTGAAAAAGACACCGAAGGTAGCTCACTGGCTGGAGTTACAGGTGAGGCCGCACGTTTGAACCTGCATCAGGGAGGCTAATACTCACGGCTTCTCAGATGGTCACAGACACATTTACATAGTAGATTACTGGAATGCCCTCTTCTCAAGTCATTCAAAAACAACAACAAAAAAAAAACAACCATTGGTTGTCTGCAGCTAATACAGAACGCAGCAGCAAGGGCTTTAACAAAAATAAAAAAATAAACGCATTAAATCTAACATGAGGTCATTACACTGGCTCCAGAATTGATTTTTAAACTTTATAAAACTTTTTATTGGTTTACTAATTTTTTAATGGCGTAGCACCAAAGTACATACGTGATATGCTCTTAGATTATAAACCTTTTAGATCTCATAGATAATCTGGTGCTAGTCTTTTAATTGTTCCAAGGGTTAAAACTAAAACTGCAGGCAAACAGCTTTCTGTTTCTATGCTTCCTGCCTCTGGAATAACCTGGAATAACCTGGAATAACCTGGAATGACCCGGAATAACCTGGACTAGCCTGGAATAACCCGGAATAACCCGGAATAACCTGAACTAACCTGCTAGCTGATCTCAGAAATGTTTAAACATTAAAGGGTTTCAAGGGAAAGATGAAAACACACCTTTTCAGTGCGTACCCTTAGATTAAGGGAATTTAATTGGTTTCATTTTTATTTTACTGTTACTTCATTCGTTGTATGATTCTGTGGTTGCTTTTTTATTTTTATATTATTTCTTTTTTAATATGTACTGTTTGTGTACAACCCATTGACTTGCTTCCTGTATGAAATGTGCAATATAAATAATTGATTTGATTGTGCAATCACTCAATACTGGCTATGATAGCAAAACATTATGGCTATTTGAATGCTTTGTGGTCAATTGGGCAAAATAGAAAATTCACTATTTTGGCTTTATGAGTATAATATTTTTCAGGCAACATTTGGCTAGATCACCAGCTTTTTACCTTTGTTTTTTCTTCGCACTTGTCCCGCAGACAACAGAAAAACGAATTCCCCAGAGTACAGACATCCATCCCTACTGTTCATTTTTAGAAGGTTATTGTAAGATAATCTCACCAGATTTATTTGCACTGTTTTCTCCCAGTCGCTCTCATCCAGAATCCCTGCGTTGTTGGCGACGATGTGGAGTCCGCCAAACCTCTCGATGGTTTTCTGGAACGCATCTGATGAAAAAAACGTCATGATGAATGTGAGCATTCACACAACCAATGCTATTACCTTTTAGAATTTGATTCGGAATAAGGGACAAATAAAAAAAACACCGAATTTTTGGGAAATCAATTATAATCATTTTAATTCGCCTGCACTGTCAGAAAAAAAGGTATGAAACACCTTAAAAAAAACTTGTACCCCTAGCCAACAATACACAATTCAGTTGTACCTTTTTTTGCTTGTAAAAGGCACTTACTAGTGCCCAAATAGAACATTAGTGTACTTTCACGCAAATTTGCACTATATAAAACAAAAGTGTACCTCTATTGACAGTAGTAACGTTTTCACTAGCGAGCAAGATTTGAGAAACATGCATTGTACCCGTGCCATGTAGCTATGCCATTACTGTTAAAGATAAAATGCTAATAATTTTTATTAATTAATATTTCCCCATAAATATAGCTTAAATTCAGCAGTGTTTAATCCCATTAGAGAGATAGCTTGCACTGGCATACATTTTAAACTAGGAGTGACGCAACGTGTAGGACGGAGTGTAGCACAGTGGGTAAGGAACTGGGCTTGTAACCGAAAGGTCGCAGGTTCGATTCCCGGGTAGGACGCTGCCGTTGTACCCTTGAGCAAGGTACTTAACCGAAATTGCTTCAGTATATATCCAGCTATATAAATGGATACAATGTAAAATGCTATGTAAAAGTTGTGTAAGTCTGCTAAGTGCCTGTAATGTAACGTGCCCTGTAGACTGAAGCCACGCATCCTCCGACGAGGTCACCTGGCATCTGGTCACCTATCACCTGGCTTCGCTCTCGCCTCTCGCCGCTCGGACGCCTCTATTTTTAAAACAATGTTTATCGATCGTATATTTTGGAAATCCCCACACAGCAATAATGACGAGTCCTCCTTAACAGAACTATGTAGTGAGGGGAAATTTTGAAATCGGATACAGTTTATACGATGGATCTTTAATCTGACTCGTTATCATACCTAATTCGGCTCCCGTTGAAACGAATGGAGCCGATTTTCGAAGTCGTTTCTCGGCAGAGGATATGTGGCTTCAGTCCTGGGCATTAACTGTTTTTTCGTTCATTTTAGCAAACTGTCTCGCTCAAGCGCAAATGTTTTTTTCTACATCAGGGCTGCCAAACTCTGTTCCAGGAAATCTACCTTCAAGGTTGTGGTTTCAACTCTATTTTGGCAATCATGATTCTACAGATTAGCAGCTCAAAAAGACCTCTAGGTGTTGAATGACAGGTGCTTCGTTAGGGTTGGAGTGAAAACCTACAGAAGGTTAGATTTCCAGGAACAAGCTTGGGCAGCCCTGGTCATTGTGACACCGTGAATTATGTGACATTCTACTCGGTCATGTCACAGTTGGCATAACATGTTCGATAAGAGGGTGTTATGTCACCCTTTATGAAGTTTGACATTGGTTATGATTTATGAAGTCATCAGCCTATGTCATGTTTATGTTTAAGTTTTTTTATGTTTAAGTGTGCTATATAAAGCCTTTATAAGAAATACTTGGCCTCTACTGACATTCGTATGAAATAATAAAAATAAAATTACCTTTTAGTTGTTCCTCTGAGGTGACATCGCATTTCAAAAAAATGGTCCGGTCTTCTCCGTACTCTTTATCAAAATCCGCTTTGGCGGTTTTTCCCAACCGTTTCGTTAATGTCCAACATTGCCACCTAAATACGCAGATCTATTGTCACAAGCACCGTAAAAGACATATTTACGTACAAAACCATACGGCCTTTTATAACGTGAAGAAATATTTAGAATATTTAATATTGTCATTAAGTATTACCTTTGCTCCATTTTTCAGAAGAATGTCAGAAAAGCCTTTCCCCAAACCTTGACTGGCACCGGTTACAAGAGCTACCTTACCACTTAACGCCATAACTGGAGAAATAAGAAAATCAGTTCAGCGCTGTCTAAACAATAAACAATAATAAACTATGGAACAGTACCTTCTTGGAAAATAACACCACTGACTTTTTTGCACGTATTGTCGATTTATTCACTTCAAACGAAATTTGATGAAAATATTCAAGACCTATATCCTCAGTCCAGAGTTACGCTACCTTCATGTGCAGCCAGAAATATCGTATTTACGAGTTGCGTGCACTCGAACGACCCAACAAAGTCGTAATTACCTGTGGGAAACCAGCGGGCTGTTTCTGTGATACAATAACCGAGTTGCAAAGTTGTGACGCTATGGAGGCGTGTTGTTAAAGAAAAATGGCGGTTAAGCCGTGTCAAGTTAAAAGACAAAATCATATATATCGCTGTTTTGTGTTAATATTTAGCATTCTTTGTTAGTATCTAGTATTAGAATTTTAATGTGTTAATATTTTCATTCATTTTTTAGTTATCACACGCTTTTGTGCCTGCATACACATGTTAACTACTGCAAAATAACTTTTACTATGAAGCCAGTAGCAAGGTTCAGGTTCAGGTTACCTCATTTGTACCCTTAGGTAGATTTGGTGTGCAGTAGAGGAGGCATCCATCTTGACACAATTTAGAAACAACACAGACAGTAGACAAACATAATAAAAGTACTCAAGATTCCGATCATCACTAAAAACCACTAAAACTAAAAAAATAAATAAATAAATAAATAAATAAGATAAGATAAACGTTGCTTCTGTAGGCTATCATCTGTGCAATGTTGCTACGACTTGTTCATCTGAGCGATGGCTGCTGGAACAAAGCTATTTTATACCGCTTTGTTCTACACTTTGGGACTATAAACCTTCGTCCAGAAGGAAGAAGCTGAAATTCACTGTGCAAAGGGTTGGGAGTCGTCATTTAAAATCAAGCCAGTTATCCGCTGTAACTGTCTGGCGTTTACAGGGACGATGGGTTAAGCTGTGACTCACCAAGCGGCCTAATAGACCACTTAACAATTTGATTCAGAGAGTTCCTGTTCTTTAAAGATAGGTTTCCAGACCATGACACCAAAGAAAAAGATGAAATCCATTCAGTAAAAGCACGGCAGAATGAGGTCATCGTGGTTTTGTCAGTGTGGAAATAAGACAGTTTCCTCAAACTAAACAAACGCTGGCGCCCCTTTTTGCACACGGCTTCACAATTTGCTTCAAAGTTCATTTTTGAGTTAATAATTGTCCCAGGATATTTATAAAATTCCACACATTCCACTGTCTGGCCCTTAATGGATGCGACTTCAGGTGTGTGGGCCTGTCTTCTAAAAGCAATTATCATGTCTTTTGTCTTAGATATGTTTAATTGAAGATAGGACTCCTCACACCACTTGACAAAGTTGTTGTTGTCCGGTGCCGTGGCTGGTCTCATTATCCTGGAGCTGACTAACAATAACAGAGTCATCTGCATACTTTAAGATGGTCCTATTTTCACACCTGCTCTGACACATATTTGTGTAGAGGATAAATAATAGGGGGAAAGCACACATCCTTGTGGGGAGCCAGTTGAGGAGCACACTTAGTCAGACAGAATTCCATTTACCCTCACTCTTTTGTGTCCTATTAGTTAAAAAGTCAGGAATCCAGCCCACAAGACTGTTACTCACGTCAAATTGTTCTAAAAGCCTACTGGTTAAAATATGGGGTTGAATTGTGTTAAAAGCAGAGGAAAAAACAACAAATCTAAGTCTAGCATGACAGCCTGCTATTTAACAGCCAGCTCATGCCAACGAAGCAGTGTATATGTGAGAATACTGTTTAGCCTGCCCTACACGCAGTTCTCACGTTTCAGCAAGTCCAAATGCTTCAGGTGTTGATTTTTTTTTTTAAATGCGCGCTTGTTTTCGTACATAAAATACTAGCCACAAAAAACTTGCTTCCATTGTGCCCCATTATTGTTATCCTTTATTTATTTTATTTCAAAGATCTTACAAAGGCCACTTGAATGCCTGACGTGTCGTAATTATAACTTCCGGTTATTTGGTAGTGGGAGCTAACGAGGAGCACATGAAGGCAGCTATAATTATAGGCTAAGTGAAATTTCATGTCGACATTGGCAGCATCACGTCACGTGTGATGTGTACGGGAGTGGCAAACCGAGACGATTCAGCTGCCTATGGGTGCTGTTGGAATACGAGTTGCACTTGAACGACCCTCCGAGTTGTAATAACAAGTGGGTACGTCAGAGACAAGGCAAGAGTTTTCTTTGTTCGGCCTCTCACTCTCTTCTAGGGCTATATTGCTTTGTGTCGTATTTCCTCTTTAACGTTCATCGCGTAAAACTATACGTAATAGACAAGACATACAAGAAATAGGGACCTAGCAGGCCGTTTAACCCCTTAAATAGTACCCAATTTTTTAAACTCAAGCCTGAAAATGACATAGGCTACCCGAAATAAAACGGCTACTATGTTTGAACCCTTTTGACTACAAGCATAATCCTGGTCTCTTCTGAATTGGGAGTTTTGTTTTCCAAGAGTCAGAATTAATCTAAATATTACCGATGCAAAGTAATAGAAGCTAATACACAGTGGAAGTTTATTATTATTATTTTATTTTCTCCCAGTGGATACAGATGAGGCTGCGCCTGGTGGTTTAGATGCGCACAAGGCAGCCACAGCTACAATACTGGACAAAGCCTGGTTCAAATTTGATGACAATATCACCAAGAATGAGCATAAGAGCAACTGTATAATAAACAAATTATATTATGGGTCTTTAGAGGTTCGAACTTCTATATATTGTATACCATATGCTCCTAAAAAAGGTATGCTCCTATGTAGCTAGCTTTCCCATGGCCTAGCTGTCACCCTCCCACTCCCTGCCTCAAGTCGAACAAAATCCAGTAAACAAAACGAAGAAATGCCCTTGAGATTTTCTGCCAGTTTGAATAATTTTGAAGGAGTGGATGAAGTTTGTACTTAATTAAGTGCTAACTTAATTTGCAACCGAAAATTTGTTTTTTGAAAAAAAAGTCTGCATTGTCAGCAATGCTTTCTAACCAGTTGAGACGTTTGACATAACGGAATTCATCGAACGTTATTCCAAAGACCTCAAGTGTCCTGGTGTCCTCGATCAGCCAGCAGAGGGCACCCGTTACCCATTTGCCTGTCCTGGCTTGTCATTATTACTTCAGCGGTTTTGGTTTCTCGTTAGCTTAGTTCGATGCACATGTTAGTTTTAATGGTCAATCCCCTTGTGTCTTGCGTTTCGTTGCTTGGTCTTTGTGCTTGCGGGTCTGTGTGTACTCAGAGCTCTCTGTCCAGTCTCTAGTATTCTCTCGTGTCATCTCCTGGCGGTTGTTTTATTTTTGCCGAGTCCTCACGTAAAGACTCGGACTTTACTCCGATTTCCTGGCCGCGCGAGCTTCACTCTCCGTTTGGGTTCTACCGCGTTCTCTCGTGACATTAACCTGGGAACACAATGCGTTTTTGCTCTCGTCTTCGTGTTTATACAACGGGTTTGCACCCTTAAATGTCACTTGTGGTTATATTTCCTTTTTAATCATGGTTAGGCTATAGAGAATCGAATACACCAAATATGCTGGTACTATATATTTTTTATACATTATACAGTACAGTATGGTGGTATTATCAGTGTATCCAAAACTGAAAAAAAAACGACAATATTGCAAAAGGCACAGATACTGCATTGCCCACAAGCAGAAACACATCATGTTCCTGCTTGAACAGGTCCTCTGCACACCGTTAATACACATGACGCCATCCTTAATGTTCTCACCGGACATATTGTGAAATTTTTTCCGTGTTTATAGAAAAATGAAATTCCACTGAACTTGCTGAGCTTCTTTAACAAAGATTCAGGGGAGAACGGTCTTGGGTGCGTCCTTAATATCTTTCGGAAAACTCATGTAGGCAGCGCACTCCTGCGTGACCATCATCACCGCCCCGTTCTTCTCCTCATCCGTCACCAGCTGCAGGAACCTCTCAGCAACCACTGGCACCCTGAAAAATGCACCGCACCCCACACCCTTAACAGAGACACACACCCACCACAACACCCCACACCCTTATACAGAGACACACACCCACCACAACACCCCACACCCTTAAACAGAGACTCACACCCACCACAGCACCCCACACCCACCACAACACCCCACACCCTTATACAGAGAGATACTTATTGCCTGAAACTGATACAATCTGTAAATGCAATTATTCACTGTACTACAAACTTTTTTTCACAGCACACTACAAGTTTTTTTCTTTTACCTCACCTGCTGGATTTTTGGGGGTACAACATCGATATTGCCTGTTTCTGTGAAGGAGGTGCGTCCAGTCTTACCCGAAAAGGGCCGGTATGGGTGCAGGTTTTTGCTTTAACCCAGTATTACAACACCTTGTCATTACATTACAGGCATTTAGCAGACGCTCTTATCCAGAGCGACTTACACAACTTTTTTTACATAGCATTTTACATCGTATCCATTTATACAGCTGGATATATACTGAAGCAATTTCGGTTAAGTACCTTGCTCAAGGGTACAACGGCAGTGTCCTACCCGGGAATCGAACCTACGACCTTTCGGTTACAAGTCCAGTTCCTTACCCACTGTGCTATACTCCGTCCTACACCTGACTCAACTAATTAACAAATCATGGTCTTCAATCAAGACCTTGATAATTAGAGTCAGGTGCTGTGGAGCTGGGCTAAAACACAAACCTGTACTCTCACTGGCCCTTTTCAGATAAGATTGGACACCCCTGCTCTGAAGCATCTCGACAGTGTCTCTGTAAAAAGCACTACAAAGATAAAATTGAACTGAACTGAATAAATAGGTTAGTTATGGTTTTAATGAAAGTATGAGAGCTTTGATTCAGGGTTATGTAGCTGATACAATGCTGTTTAAGGTGCCAAGCAGCAACTGAATTGATGAAATGGACACAGAAGTTTGAGAGGAACTCACTCAAGTATGCCAGTCTTTGCTACAATTTTATCGGACAAATGCAGGAGATGGCTCAGCTGTCCTGCTGCCTTTTCATTGGTCATAAAATCGAGGATGGGAGTTTTGACAAAAGAGGGACAGAAGGCGTTGATCCTAACGCCATAACCACTCGCCCTCGAGGCATCCTGTAACACAAACAGACACACACACACGCACACATGCGCACGCACACACATACACAAACACACACACACACACGCGCACGCACACACATACACAAACAGACACGCACACATGCACACGCACACACATACACAAACACACACGCACGCGCACGCACACACACACACGCAAATCATCAGTCTCTAATGTAGGTAATCCCCAATATTTATTTTTGCCGCAAACAGCTGCACAGACGCTGGTGTGCAAACACTTGGGTTTCCCCGGTCAAACTGCATGTTTCGTTGAATCACCAAGTGAAAAGTTAACTTCTGCAGGATCCAGATTTTAACATGAAACAAGTGCTGCGGACTATGATGAATCAAAAACTGAACTCTTGGGCCACAGCCAACAAAGACACATTTGGAGAAAAACGGGAAGCATTTTAAGAAAAGAACACCTTGGCAACGTTAAGAAAGAAGGTGGAGCTATTGAGCTTAGTGAGTGTTGTGGAAAGGAAGAGCGGATTCAACCAAATGTCAACAAATCCTGGACGCTAACGTTCCTGAGTTACTAAAGACAGCGAAGCTGAAATGAGGCTATTGAGATATTTAGACAATCCAAAACATACCTCAAAATCAATCAAGATCTACTCAAGGGAATGAAAGATTACATTTATAAGGCCTTCACAGTCCCCAGACTTGAATATTATCGAAAATTTGTGGGGAGATCTAAAGCATGCAGTGCATGCGATAAGACCTAAAAATCATTCCAACCTGCAGTAAAAGTGTTTGGGGAGGAAGAGAGGGAATAAATTCCTAACGCATGAACAGAGGGAACTCCAAGAGAGACCAGAACTGTATCACAGAGTACAGGCGTCCATTTTCCTCCTGAAGGAACTTACTGCCATCGCCCTGGTGAACCCAACTACTCCGTGTTTGCTGGCTGTGTAGACAGGAGAGGTTAAGAGGGGACCCAGCCCTGTGTGCAGATAAACCAGGATCAGTCGTCTAAACGCAAGCAGACTGGATGAAATTAGTTAATTACTTAACAAAGACCACAATCCATAGCATTGCCCTTGCTAACCTTCATCCACAACCAGGCCTCGAAAATTATAGTGAGTCAAACTCATGGTTATTTGTAGGCTTGTAGACTACACACGTACCACAAGCATTCAAATTCCCCAAAGCCTGTGAATTAAATCGGGCGTTCTTGTGACTCATGAACTTGAGTAACCTTTAGCTGAAACCAGTTTTACTACAAAACGGCTTGTGCTCAGGAGCCCTCATGTTAAAAAAACAACCGTTAGCATTATATCAGGATTAGCATCCCTGGTCTTGTTTACAGAAATGAGGTCTCAAATTTAAAGGAAAAGAAACAATGGGTCCATGTGAAGAGCAGCAGTTCACACTTGTAACTACTAAAGGAATACTAATGTACTTTTTTAAAAAAATTCTGGATACCAACAGTCCTCATTTAGCTGAGCAGCACCTTTTCAGTCTTTCGATTAGAGGACTTTGACACTGAAATGGTGTGTGTGTGTGAGAGAGAAAGGAAATTATGCAAAATGTCCCCGTGCACACAGATCAATGCAAAGAGAAGCTGTAGGCCGATTCTGATGATACTACCTGCCATGGAAGATGTGTTAATTATTACTCCTCCTTCTCCTCCTCCTCCACTCCCCTTCTTCATGTGCTGAAGGGCCAGATAGGTGCCCCTAATCACTCCATTCTGTGAAAAAGACACCGAAGGTAGCTCACTGGCTAGAATTACAGGTGAGGCCGCACGTTTGGACCTGCATCAGGGAGGTTAATACTCACTGCTTCTCAGATGGTCACAGACACACTTACATTGTGAAAACACTCGATACTGGCTATGATATGACAACATTCTGAATCACTCTATTTTAATAATCTGTGGTCAATTGGGTAAAATAGAAAATTCACTATGTTGACATTATGAGTATAATCTTTTTCAGGCATCATTTTGACTAGATCATCACTTTTTCTTGACTGTAATACATATTTGTACTGCAGACAACGAGAAAACGCACCCCCCCCCCCCAAGTAGACATCCATCCCTGTTGTTCATCTTAAAAGATTATTGAAAAATATTTTACCAGATTTACTTCCACCGTTTTCTCCCAGTTAGTCTCATCCACGATCCCTGCATTGTTGCTTACAATGTCGATTCTGCCAAACTTTTCGATGGTTTTTTGGAATGCATCTGTTGACAAAATGAATGTCACCACAAGCATTAGCATACACACAACCAAGGTTACCTTTTATTATTAAGGGTAATTTTCAGTTTGTTTAGGAATAAGGGAAAAAAAAAACATTAACACCTTCAGGACATTGATTATAAAAAAATTATCAATTAGCCAACACTCTCAGATTTATTTATTTTTTTACAAAAAGTGCCTAAAAAGTTACAAATGCTTAAAGCTGGGGTGCTACCTGCCAGTCACATAAAATTGTACCCGTAGTCACAGTGCACAATTCAGCTGTAGCTTTCATGCTCATAAAAGGCACTTACTATTGACCAAACAGAACATTACTGTACTTTCAGGGAACATTTAGGAAATTTGCTGCATATAGAACAAAAATGTAACTTCACTGACTGCGTACCAACAATTTGACTAGCAAGCTAGATTTGAGAGACGCGTTTTACATGTAACAGCCACCTAGGTAATTACTGGTAAAGACTAAATCTTAATTGTTTATACAAATGAATATTTTCCAATAATATATCCTACAGCCAGCACTATTTAACAGGTGTCTGGTGGACAGACCCCTTAGAGGACGGTTCCTTTGGTGTGCATTTACAGTGGCTAATGCTACAAAACAACAGCAGGTGGACATGTACAATTAAAGAAGTGTTTTACAGAAACCAACACGAAGGGGGAATAATCTGTCAGCAGGGGACAAGGTATGCTATCTGTTTCAGTTCTATAAATTTATTCAGACTTAAATGTTGGATGGTCCTAACAGAAATGTCAACATGATTTGGGTGGCAGTGTAGCACAGTGGGTAAGGAACTGGGCTTGTAACCGAGAAGTCATAGGTTTGATTCTTGGGTAGGACACTGCCGTTGTACCCCTTGAGCAAGGTACTTAACCTGAATTGCTTCAGTAAATATACTGCAATGTGTAATTCGCTCTGGATAAGAGCATCTGCTTAATGGCGGTAATCTAATGCTTTGAGTAGGCCTGAACTGGTTTTGCGAGAAGTGTGGCACGCAAGACAAATCTTGTCTATGCCCAATCCCCCCCCCCCTCTCTCTCTCTCTCTCTCTCTCTCTCTCTCTCTCTCTCTCTCTCTCTCTCTCTCTCTCTCTCTCTCTCTCTCTCTCTCTCTCTCTCTCTCTCTCTCTCTCTCTCTCTCTCTGGGGGTGTCACGCTGGTGTGGAACAGTGACATAAACAACAATGGCTAATAGCTAAACGTTATAACGTTATAAAAGTTGACACAAAACAGGCTTATGTAGGATGCTAGTCTAATTGTGACATAACTCATGATATCTGAAACGATCCCAATCCACCTGAGGAAAATTAGTCGCCTTGACTACTCTTACAATGGCAGTAAATATCTCCGTTGTCTCCATGGACTTCCGCATAACAAAAATATAGCCTACCTTTCAGTTGTGCATTTGAGGTCACATCGCATGTCAAGAAAATGTTGCGATCTTTTCCATACTCTTTATCAAAATCCGCTTTGGCGTTTTTCCCAGCGGTTTCATTAATGTCCAACAGTGCCACCTAAATACGCAGATCTATTGTCACAAACACCGTAGAAGACAGACACTCTCCAGAACTAAGAGAACTAAGTAACAACGATTTTTAAAAAATGGAAACTTTTTATTTAAAAGTTATGAATTACGTTGAAATTAAGGTCCTTTTCGATGTTCGCATACAAAACCATGCGGTCTTTCAGAATGCGAAGAAATGTTTTGAATACTTAATATTGTCGTCAGTTAGTGTTACCTTCGCTCCATTTTTCAGAAGAATGTCAGAAAAGCCTTTCCCCAAACCTTGAGCGGCACCGGTTACAAGAGCTATCTTACCACTTAACGCCATAACTGGAGAAACAAGAAAATCAGTTTAGCGTATTTACCACAGAAATGTCTACACCTTTCTGTCTACAAAAATTATGTTATGTGCGGCACAGTGCCTCCGTGAATTTTTTCGTTTTTTCCCCTACCTTTCTCACTTATAGGCTACTTATCCACTTCAGACTGAATTAGATGAAAATATTTTTAACTGCCAAAAAAGGCGCTTATTGTTAGAGAGCACTTGTACGTCGCTCTGGATAAGAGCGTCTGCTAAATGCCTGTAATGTAATGTAATAAAGCTTACCCTTTGCTGAGAGTTATAAGTGAATTTTCAGGTCGTATGGGATGTGTCAGATATGGGAGTGACAAACCAAGACGACTGCCGCCCTTAGATGCTGGCGAAATACTCGGGAATACGTTTTTAAGCAGTAGTGTAGTGCACCACACCAGGATATACAAGAAACACTGCTGGCTGCGTAACTGGATACTATGCTGTTTATATGCGATCCGCGAAAAAGCAGATTGGTCTCGGCTGCGCCGGCTGGTGGAGAGAGAGAGAGAGAGCACCTGGTTTTAATTTTTGTTGTTGTTGTTGTTGTTGTTGTTAGTTTAATAGCAATCACTGATAAAAATCCAGCAAGATTCAACTTTCTTTTTAGGCCACACCTTTTTTCACCTCCCTTGGCTAATTTCTTCAAAATGAAAAAACAAAAAAAACAAACAAAAAAAAAAAAAATCATTGATGTTAAGGGCTGATAAAAAAGCATGTGTGTAACAGCAGTACAACTTAAAGCCATAGGTGGTGCTACAAATTCAAAATTGTATATCTCACATTTGGACGAACCAAAATGTCATGAAATTGGTTCTGCATGCTATGGGGCAAAGTATCATTCAAAATATCAAAATTGGTCAACTCACTTTCGGTGAGCGTGGCCTGTGACATTTTTGCCTATAACTGTGGCTATGTTTGGACAATAGCCACCGAATTTGCTGAGCTCCCCAGAACACTCATTCTTGGTTCCATATAAATCGATCCCTGTACGGCTGAATGAAGCCAATTTACCGGCTGTAACGCACTAATGTCAGTTTTACTAACTTGTCAGCTCCACAAGTTTACTGAACTTTTATTTAACAAGTCTGGGATGTAGTTTCACTCGTTACAATAGATGCTTCCTTTCATTTATTCATATTGCACCATTGCCCCATAATGCTTGGACCCTGTCAATTGCTGCTTGCAGCTATATTCTTGGTTTTATGTTTGCATGAAGTAATAAAATTTCACAAAACTACACATATTTTGCTGGACACATTAGCTCAACAGTGCAATGTGGATTAATGCAACTTGTTTGTGATTGCTGTGCCTACATAAAAGGTTGGTCACTATAGCTTAAATTTGTAGCCCACAGAACCATGGAAGTTTTAACTGGGAGAATGTTTTCACAGTGTAGTCTAAGTAGGATGCCAGTTACATATGTAATGCTATTTATAAAATAATAATGACGGAAGGTGGCTTTACAGTCAAACCAGTCAAGGTCAAAACTTTGAGAAGTCGTAACGACTGAACCGTTCGTCCTAGAGACACGTTTTCACCGCCAAATCTGTCTCCTCAAATCGAACAAAATCTAGTTAACAAAATGAAGATATGCCCTTTCGGTTTTGTGCCAGTTTGAATCATTTTGGAGTGGATGAAGTATGTACTAAGTGCTAACTGAATTTACAACAGACCATTTGTTTTTTGAAAAAAAAAATATATATATATATATATTATGTATATATTCTGCATTATCAGCAATGTTTTCTAACCAGTTGAAACGCAGGACATAACCTTGCAATTCATCAAACTTCATTCCTAAGACGTCCAGTGTCTTGGTGCCCTCGAGCAGCCACCAGAGGGCGCCAGTTACCAATTCCTGATGTCTCGGATTTGCCAGGCTTGTCTTGCCATTGTGGCATTAGCGATTTTGGTTTCTGCATGCGTCCGTGTCGTTAGCTTATCTCGTTGCACTTGTTCACTTGTAGTGTTCCCCTTTTGTCTTGGGTTTCGTTGCTTGTTCTTTGTGTTTGCCGGGCAGTGTAACACTCAGGGTCCAGGTCTCTAGTATTCTCTCGTGTTAGCTCCCTCGGAGATGATATCCCCGACTCTACACAACTTATGGTTTTGTTTCGCCTACTATCTGACTCCACACCCTAAGCTACCAGAGTAGGCTATAGTTTTGTCCCGTTACTTCGAGAAATATATATATATATATATATATATAAAAATACAAAAAATACATAAATAGCCCACCTTTCAGGTGTTCATCTGAGGTCACATCACATCACATTTTTTATATGTGCTATATAAAGCCGTTATAAGAAATACTTGGCCTCTACTGACATTCGTATGAAATAATAAAAATAAAATTACCTTTTAGCTGTTCCTCTGAGGTGACATCGCATTTCAAAAAAATGGTGCTGTCTTCTCCGTACTCTTTATCAAAATCCGCTTTGGCGTTTTTCCCAACCGTTTCATTAACGTCCAGCAGTGCCACCTAAATACGCAGATCTATTGTTACAAACACCGTAGAATACAGACATTCCAGAGATCTAGGCAATAACGATTCTTGTTTGACTTATTTTAATAGCAACACGTTCATTTTAAACTATAACTTTGAAATGAAAGTAATTTTAAATATTCACATACAAAACTATACGGTCCTGTAGAATGAGAAGAAATGTTTTGAATACTTAATATTGTCGTCAGTTAGTGTTACCTTTGCTCCATTTTTCAGAAGAATGTCAGAAAAGCCTTTCCCCAAACCTTGACTGGCACCGGTTACAAGAGCTATCTTACCACTTAACGCCATAACTGGAGAAACAAGAAATAAAGTCTTCTTGAAAATATTTACCTTAGAATTGTGGTCTTTACAAAACAGTCATACGTGTCCTCTGCTGTCACAAATAAATACATAAATAAATAAATAAATAAATAAATAAATAAATAAATAAATAAATAAATAAATAATGAGAGGACTTGGAGTCACTGGGCGCCCGCCGGCTGCCACTACAACATCCATCTACTGTGAATATTTATGACTTCCTCCGTGCAAAAATAACAGTTTTTTTTAAGCACGTAGCCTATAGGCTATTTATCCACTTCAAACTAAATTTGATGGAACTTTTTTATGAATTGTAAAATAAGGCGCTTACCGTTCTACAGCTCAACCCTGTCCAGAGTTGTTAGCGAAGTTTCATTAATTTCGACACAGGCAACACCGCGTCACATGCGATGTGTGAGCTTTTTACAGTCTGTGTGTGTGAGCCACGGGAGTGGCAAACCGAGACTAATGCTGTCTTCTGAGGCTACCGGAAATAGGCTACGAGTTTCCGACACGGAAGTCGCACTTGAACGACTCTCCAAATCATAATTAGCCTACAGGTCTGGAAAACAACAAGGAAATAGTTTTCCTCGTTCAGTATCTCACTCTCTTCTAAGGTTGTGTTTCTTCGTTTCGTATTTTCTCTCACAGGCTTACGGTACAACACGTAAAAACGGTAGCCTACACACAAGAAATAGGGGTATGAACCGGCCTTCTAATCATAACATCTAAAATGGATCAAAATGGATCAAACTGAATATTATTACAATGGAAGGATTGGTGATTATTCGTTATCCACTATCACCCAGAAGAGAGAGTGCAGTTGAGACGACCGTTTAACCCTGAGAAATTTGTTCACAGGAGACTGACTTCATTTCCGAGGGGGTATTACGTCGTGGCCTACTTTTGACCACTGGGCAGCGTCACATTCATGACCATTGCAGGTTCAGTAGCACTGAACTGCAGCCATCCCTCCAAATGTCATATTGATATGCTGGCTAACATTTCCATAAGCAGCAGTGTGGCGCACCACACTAGAATATATAAGCAACATCACTGGCCGCTGGACTGGATAGTGTAAGCTGGATACAAGTTAAAAATGCAATATGCTTCTAGGAGAAAATTATAATGTCAGTCTACATTTGTTCTGAATACATGAGAAGATTTCTGAAGAGGAGTTTTTTGCGTCAGTGCAACTGCTGACACACAATGTTGCTTAAAATAATTTTGACAAACACTTAGTCACTGTGCAAGAACAAGTACTCACATCCTGACTGTGTAAATGGGTTCCTCTTCTTCTTAGCAGAAGCAAGATGAATGAACAGCAGAATTTCTCAACATATGGTGGATGGTCTAACCGTACGTCAGGTATGGATTAAATTTATTTTTATGTACTTTATGGTTACACTGTAAAAAAAAAAAAATCAGTAGAATTTCTTCCAGAATATTTGCCAATAATCTATTGTAGTTTTGTATTATTGCATTTTAATCATGGTTAGGCTTTTAAGTATCAAACACAGCCATGCCCCTCACCAATGATTTGTGGCCAACTCCACCAGAGGCCTTACTGCCAATGTCAAAAATGAGCTCAGATTGATCACCAGATACAAACATGAAAACAACTCATCATTTTTAGGCCCTTTTTACACTGATGGTCCTATTCAAGCTTGCATGTAATTGCAGTGAGTTCTTCTGTTTTGTCAGGCTGTTGTATCCAGACGTGCCGACCTTGGAATGGGTGCAATGCTGCAAATGCAAATGGTGGCCCCTCAGAGACTGTGCTGGACCTCCTCATCCTCACCTGAGGGATGGGCATTCTGTTGTGGATGTGAAGCTGCAAACACCCGCAGTAGGCGAGCATACAGTACAGGCCAAAATTATTAGGCCACCTGTGGTTGTATAAAAAAAATATATTTTTTTAAATAAATAAAAAACTTCAGGTACAGAACAATTCAGTTAATTTATGCACATTTATTGAATAACAAACCAAAGTACAAAACTTTTTTCGATTTATACCTACAGTAATTCAAAAAGATGAGTCTCAGTTTAAAATAATCTTAGACTTGACTTTCCTTAAAATAGCCCCCTTTGGCTTTAATTACAATTTTAAAAAATATTGGAAGCCTATCCAATCAGTATATTGGAAGGGTGTTAATATTGGAAGCCTATCAAAGTGGGAGGTCGAGGGGTGGGAAGGAGGTGTAGAGGTAGTTAAATTGACTGAAATCTTATCTACTTTTAGGTTTAAAAAAAAATCACAGGTAGCCTAGTACCCCTGGCTTTTAATGTAAGTAAAATAGACACTAAGGTTACAAGAAATATGCCAAAGACCGAGTTTGGCTAAGATGTGCAGAGCCAAGTAAAAGTATTGTGGAAAGATTATTCCCAGCGAAAAAATTACAAAGTAATAAGTTTAATATTTCCTGGTTCTGAGTTCAGTACACCCTCAGGATGGTCCAGCTGATGGGCAGTAATGTTAACTGGAGAAGACCAGGAACTTAAAGAGGCAGAAGACAAATATCTTGCCTTGTCTAGCAAAAGAAACCGTCATAAAACTGCACCACAACTACAGGAAGAACCCAATGCGACTAGAATGAATCCTGAATACAGTTAAACAGCAACTAAAAGGATGTATCTGTCTCTTCCCGATCTTTCTTGGTCCGGTGCTGGTGGTGCTTGGCCCACTAAAGTCTTTTCTTCTTGACAGCACGTAGCAAGGCCTTTTTTGCGTATAATATATACAGTATACAACAGAAGTGAGTACACCCCGGTGCCATATCACTTAAATGTCAAATGATTCAAAATTGTATCACCTCTCAATAATGGCATTATTTCTAAGTTGCCAAGTAGAGTATTTCCGCTTATGAACAACCAAAAACAAATACTTTAGAAAGACTATATTGAAAATACAGACCTCAAAGTAGAAACTCAATGCAACAAAAGTGAATACACCTGTGATCACTGACACACAAGTTAGAAAACCTGTGATCACTGAAACAAAATTGAGTACACGTGTGATTTCCAATTAGCCTAATTGCATGAACATGGTTATAAAATGGCCTGTGAACACCAGAACATTCTCAATTTTGGACCTATGGGCTGTGTCTATCTGCATGTCTGCATCATGGCTCCACATGGAAAAGAATTGCCAGAGGAACTGAAAAATCTGATTGTGAGACTTCACAAAGATGGAAAGGGATACAGGAAGATCGGTGGCCAACTAAAAATCAGTAGAAACACAGTTGCAGCAGTAATCAGGAGGTATAGAAGGAGCCATGGAGCGTGATGATATGGGGCTGCATGAGTGCAAAAGGTGTTGCGGAGATGACATTTATGGATGGCACCATGAATGTTTGTGGATATGCTGGCTGACAAGATGACTCCCGGTCTCCAGAAGCTTGGCAGAAGAGGAATATTCCAACATGATAACGATCCAAAGCACACTGCCAAAATCACGAAAGAGTTTCTAAAGAAGAAAAAAGTGAAAACTATGACCTGGCCAAGTATGTCGCCTGACTTGAATCCAATAGAACACCTTTGGGGTATTTTAAAGAGAAAGGTAGAGCAACACAACCCCTCCAGCAAAGAGCAACTGAAAACAATTGTCTCTGAAGAATGGCAGAACATCTCTCCAAAAAGTTGTGCAACACTGGTATCCTCCATGCCGAGGAGGATTGAGTCTGTCATCAAAAATAAAGGTGGACATACAAAGTATTGAAAAAATAAAATATTTGAATCTCAGTAATGAAAGGTGTACTGGCTTTTGTTGCATTGAGTTCCTACTGTGGGGCCTGTATTTTTAATATAGTAAATCTAAACTGTTAGTTATTATTTTTACACAAGAGCAAATACCCTACTGTTCAACTTAGAAGTAGTGCAATTACTGTAAGGTGGTACAATGTTAAATCATTTGACATTTAAGTGATATTGCACAGGGGTGTACTCACTTCTGTTGTATACTGTATATTGCAATGTCAGCACAAGAACTGTTTGCCTGGAGCTTCATGAAATTAGTTTCCATGGCAGAGCGGGCACACAAGTCTAAGATTACCACATGCAATGCCAAGCGGGGCCTGGAGTGGTGTAAAGCCCGACCCCCCCTTACCTATTTAGAGTTCCGGGAGCAGTCTATTGTTACTGAGGATGGGGTGTGGGGATGTTGCTGTTTTGTGGAGTATGTAGATGTAGTGCTGTGTATTATTGAATTATGTGTAGGATTTAATATTTATACTTTTGTATTATATTTATTATTGGTGTTGGTTTGGTTTGTGTATCTATCAATCTATCTAATCATCTATTTGTTATAGACATTGCTGAATTAAATTTTTAAACCTATGTTGTGTGTACTCTAGACATTCTGAGTTACAGTAGAAAATGTTTCACTCCAAGCATGTTGCTAAAATATAGTATAGGGCCAAAGGAACTGGAAAATGCTGTTCCAAGCTGAATGGTGAATGGAATGGGGGAAGTTGTGTTTCTAGAATGCCTGAAAATAAAAGGTTTTTTTTTTTTTTTTTTTTTTTTTTTTTTTGCAACACTGGGCCCCGGAGGGTTAAGCTCATGAAATGCATTTCAAGACCATTGAGGGGAGAGCCTTTGCAAGAGGCTCCCAAGTTCAATAAAACTGAACAAATGTCAGTTCTCCTCTTTATTCTCCCTTTTAATTTTGATTGGCTGAGAGATAGCTTCCCTTTTTGCTGCCAGTGGGGTAGTAAATCAAATCAGCTGAGAACACAAAATATTTCTTTCTTTCATATCCAAGATGTAGCATTACTTTTGCAGTAGATGGCAGCAGAGCACACGTAGCTATTGCATAGCCCAGATTTTCAATAGAACTGAATAAATGTCGGTTTCAAAAGTCTCCACTTCAGATGCTTGAGTTTTGCTGCCATCTACTGTGAAAGAAATGCTACGCGGTTCACTCTTTAAAAAAAAGAAAAAAAAAAGGTATGTATTCCTGCCTCTCACCCAGTGCATGCTGGGATAGGCTCCAGCTCCCCTTGCGACCCTGACCAAAACAAGCGGGTTAGATAAGGGATGGATGGATGGGATTGTGTGTTGGAGATGGGTATGTGGGTATGTGCACATGTAAGTTTTAAGGTAGATGTAAATGCATGGATTATGATAGGAGGAATTGCAGGTTTCTGTGAAAGTGTAAACTCACAGTGAGAGGGGCTATCACCCTTCGTCTCATGCAGGGGAGTACGCAGGTCACACGGGTGTGTTTGAGTCAGACAGAAGAGCGGGCCAGCCGTGCAAACGGTCCTCTTTGCGTGAGCTGCTGTGTGAGTCCCTGTGAGGGTGTGCTGGATCTACAGCTGCTCTGGGACAGCGGTTCAGGTCAGTGCAGGGGGCAGCGCTGTCGCCTCACAGCAAGAAGGTCGTGGGTTAGAATCTCGGCTTGGAGCTTGCATGTTCTCCCCGTGTCCGCGTGGGTTTCCTCCGGGTACTCCGGTTTCATCTCACGGTCCAAAGACATGCAGCTAGGCTAATTGGAGACTCTAAATTGCCCATAGGTGTGAGTGAATGGTGTGTGTGCCCTGCGATAGCTTGGCGGCCTGTCCGGGGTGCATTCCTGCCTCTTGCATAGTGCATGCTGGGATAGGCTCCTGCGACCCTGCTCAGGATAAGCGGGTATAGATAATGGATGGATGACTTGGTGGATAGTCTGGGACACTTAGATAGTCTTATTCACCAGATGGAGTAACCTTAGTTAGGACTCATTTGTATAGCTGTTAATTTTGGTATCCAGACAAACATATTTTCTTCCGATTGAAGTCGGTTCTTCTTGGTGCAAAAACGTTATGTGCAAGATTCCCGGATGAGTAACACCTTTACCTGCTAGGATAGAAGGTCTTAGTGTTAGTGAACAGCTAGATGAATGCCTGGCAGCGGTAGACTGTCTTGCTCTCCAGTGTTCAGGGTTATACCGCCCCTTATTTCAGCACACTCTGGTCAACACAGGTATATGCAGACCTGTGTTCACACCAACATCCAGGTGACAGGCTTTGAAGTTAATGGAGTCAGATAAACTTGCTTTCCTTCCTGCAACCAAACCTAAATCCCTGCAGATGATTGGCTGATAAGTTATATGCGTATGCGTTTATCATTATGTAGTCGCCGCACTAACTAAAAACAAGTTCCAAACATACGGGTCGCATTAACCAAGGATCAATGTTAACCAACGTCTCATTTTTGTTTTTTAAGCCGTTTCTAATAAACAGCCAATCATCCTGTCGTTCTGTTGATCAGCTACGCTAAGGCAATATACTCAGATGTCATTGATCAGAGAGAATACTGTGGAGGAATTTGTGGAGCCATTTCTGTATTCCTTTGAATCTCCCTTATCAGTTTAATTGCTTTAGCGATATCTGCTGGCTTGTACTTGGCGTTTACTGCAAAAGCAATGATACGTCTGGGACAGTCTTGGACAGGACAGAGAGCTGGGCTACATCTTAGGCTTCTTAGCCTCGGCCAGGAAGCTAAAAAAAACTGGCCCCTTGTCTTGAACCCCATCAATAATTTCTCATTTAAATTGGAGTTGTGCAGCCCGGAGGATTCGAAGGATCGTTAAACATTCTTTATGCAGGGATGGTCAAGTAATAACCCCTTCTGCAATTCTTTGTGAAATAATGGCCACGCCTGCAATAACTGGTGCCAGTCATTTTGACACATCTTTTTGGGAACTAAAATTCATTATTTAAAAATATCTATTGGATTGTATTTGTATGAATACAAATGTTTTTTCCATTTTGAACATACAATATAGCTCATTACTGGATGTTCATTTTATACTGGCTTTTCTGCTCATCTTTACCCAAGGTACCAATAATTATAACAATGACCTACAGTGCGTATAATTCAAGAACAATACCTATGAAACTGCATTGCGCTCAAACATACTTGAGGATTATCAAGAAAGGGCTGTGCTTTTTGCCAAATATTATTTACGGCTCTGCTATTTTATTCACTGGTGCTGATTAGTCCTGCAACCACTGGTACCGATCTGTCCGTGGCTTTCTTTGTCCACGTCACGGACTAGCGTTTTTTTGACACGGAACAACAAATTATTCATCAAATAATTAATCCAGGCCACAAGAGGGCGCTGTAGAGCACGGTATTTTTGCGAGATATTTTGGGCCTCTGCCCGGTTTGGAAGAGCGTCCCAGCAAGCCGCCTTACGTAATTAAACATGAAGGCCGGCTCCGTGGTGGAGAGTATAGGTTTCAGGACTTCTGTGCTTGCTCAGAATACCAAGAAACTGCTGTCCCACATGACCATATGCTCATAAATATTTATGATTTTTTGTGAAGCGCATGAACTTCACAGCGACTCAGAGGTGTTAACCTCCGTCTGCCCGCTGGCACGTTGACTCGCGAGAGTGACTTACACACAAGCGTAATGTTCAGAAGGTGTCGGGGCAGCCAGATGAAGAGTTTTATTGACCACCCGTGCTGTACTTCGTGATGCCACGAGAACACCGTCACACTACTCTACGGGAGAGTATGAACTGAAAGGGGGTACAGGATTGAGTGCCGGGGGGGGGGGGGGGGGATGACAGAAGCATGGTACGACGCTACGTGGGGATTGATTAGACGTCAAGAGCTGTGGGGCGAGGGGGCGTCACATGGGCATAGCTGCTTGGGGAGGGGCGGGGGGCGGGGGGGTCTCTATCTGAGGCCGGCATGCCCCCGGTTCCCGCACCACCCAGGCCACGGGACGGCCTAGATAGCTGAACTCAGGCTGGGAGGAGTAAATTGCAGCTGGCTGAACATTTCCCAGACTCCTCGAAGAGGAGAGGTCCGTGTGTTTATACCTACGTCCACGGCAGGCCTCAGGGTCCTCACAGTGTGCTGAAGCACGGCATGGAAATAACATTCTTACTCACTGATTTACTTTTTTATTTGTTTATTTATTTTGGAGGGCAGGTGCATGTATCATTTCCAGTTCATTTGAACTTTTTAGGCGTGCTCAAAGAGTCAAACTCTCCATCCTTCTGAAGAGTACAAAAGCAGACGAAAGTTGACATAACCTGAAGGATTTTTTTGGGGGGAAAGAAACTGTCGCCTAAAGTACTTTTTGCATATTTGACAAGACCATGCTCGTATGGGTAACTTTCAATCTTCCTGAGTCAACCCCCCCCCCCCCCCCCCATTCAAACTGGGTCACTGAATGAATCATGATGTACTGTATCTATCAAGCTCCTGCTGTACATTTCCAGCAGGTTAAGCCATCCAAATGAATGATAGGCCCGTAAATTACTGAGGCAATTTTAAACCCAAACTTTCAAACTAATCATTGAAAGAACTCCATGATCTATGGATTTAGGCCTCGTTTTTCCTGTTTCTGCATGAGACAGAATTGAGTACATTTCAGTGAATGTCACCCTGTTCATCGCATTTATTTTGTCCAACCCTGAATCGGGACCGTACTGACCTACCCTGGAAATTCTTGGGGAGTAATAATCATTCCTTACGATGCAAGACATGTTAGGGCACACAGGCCCTTCCTAAATCCACTCCAGAGACCGAGTCCTCCTGTGCCGACAGTATTTTCACAGTCACAGGAAAGATAAATGTCACAAGCCTCTCAGTGCAAACAGTGCAGTTATAACTGCAGTCACACAGAAGACAAAGTGACGCTAGAGTGGTTTTCAGATCGAGGTGAAACAGGTCCATTTCGTGGTATACTTTAAAAGTACGTCTGACCATATTTTGCGTTTGTGGTTCTGTGTTTTCTATGCGCTGGCATTGATGGTGTGCTGGGTGTTATTGTTTGAATATTTTACAGTGGCCTCCCTTTATTTTGTAAAAATAAATTAAATGAATACTGGAAGGGTCAGTGCCTTTTTCTGCCACGAGCTTCACCTGCAGACCCAGCAGATGCACCTGTACAGGACTGCTTTGTGTCCCGCAGTCATACACATGCACATGTACATGCACATGTACGCACACACACACTCTCTCACACACACGCGTGTGCACACACACTCTCTCGCTCTCTCTCTCACACACACACACACTCACACACATGCACACACATACTCACACACGCATACACGTTATGCACACACACACATATAAAAACACACTCACTCTATCTCTCTCTCACACACACACACACACACTCAAGATATAAGCGAGGGTGGCCTGCCATGGTGCTCGTCAACAAACAGAAAGGGTTTGAGGGTCAAAGCTTGGTGATTGGTTGGAAGCTGCAATACAGGATCCCAAATGACCTCTCTCTCTCTTCAACAGAGGGTTCCTGCTCTCTCACCGTTCAGTGCTTACACATGCAGATTAATGCCAGTTTACACACTCTGATCTACACTTTCCGGTTTCTAGCTGAGGTTGGAGTGTCTGAAGTTTTGGATTACGGTGTTCCTGGTCCATCTAAAAAAAAAAAAAAAATGTTGGACGCCCTCCACCCAACTTCGGCAGCAAAGTACAAAAATTCAGTCCGCCATTTCCCCAACCTGTCTATATCCACAATGCCCCCGGCGTGTGGTGCTTACGAAGCAGTTCCACTGTTCGAAGCTTTCAGTTGTGATTTGCTGACCAGCTGCTGACTGGAGTTTTTATTGCAGCCATTCAACAGGCGATTACATTACTGAAGAGGGCAGAGAAGGGCCAATGGGCAGCACAATGGCGGGGAGCTTTACACGCCGCTGATGTCATCGGCGGCAAAGAAAAGGATTCTGCAGTTGGCTGGAATATCACTGTGTTTATTGCCCTATGGCAACAACAGGAGCTCACGGGAAAAGGGCTGGTTGTGTGTGTGTGCATGTGTGTGTGTGTGTGTGTGTGTGCACGTGTGTGTGTGTGAGTGTGTGTCTGTGTGTGTGTGCACGTGTGTGAGTGTGTGTGTGTGTGTGCAGTGTGTGTGTGTGTGTGAGTGTGTGTCTGTGTGTGTGCACGTGTGTGTGTGTGTGTGTGTGTGTGTGCACGTGTGTGTGTGTGTGAGTGTGTGTCTGTGTGTGTCTGTGTGTGAGTGTGTGTGTGTGTGTGTGTGTGTGTGTGAGTGTGTGTGTGTGTGTGCACGTGTGTGAGTGTGTGTGTGTGTGCACGTGTGTGTGTGTGAGTGAGTGTGTGTCTGTGTGCGTTTGTGTGTGTGTGTGTGTGTGTGAGAGAGAGAGAGACAGAGAGAGAGGGAGGGAGGGAGAGAGAGGGAGAGAGCTAGAGAGGAGGGGAGAGAGGGTGAGGGAGAGAGAGAGACTATGAGAGGGAGAGAGAGTCGTTGGGGAGGGGAGGCGAGAGAGAGATTATTTTTATATTAACAGTATTATTTGTTGATATGAGTACATAAGAGCAAGAGTGTTGTGGAAATTTGGGGGAAAGGTTTCAACACCAACAAGTGCCAACATGCAGCAAGGGATTATCAAGCTCCTTTTCATCCACAGTTGCAGTTTTATGAGTGAACACAACGTAGAGTGCAGTGTTTTAGTCCACATTTCTCATAAATAAATCCTATTTGATATACAAACTTTTGTTCTTGTAATCATTAACATGGGGTGGACTTCAGTCATATACTGATTTACTAGTTAATGAATTACTCACAGCACGGATCAAAACATCAGTAAACTAATAAACAAAATATGTGATACAGCTACTAATGGAGAATTAATGTATAAAATCAATATTAGTAAAGGTCGTTTGTTCCTTAAGAATAATTGTGGATGCCACTGGACCAAATCGTTTTTGTACTGGAACAGTACTGGCACAGTGGTGCGGTGGGTAGCACTGTCACCTCACGGCAAGAGGCGACAGTCCTGGGTCCGAATCCAGCCGGGGCCTGTCTGTGTGGAGTTTGCATGTCCTCCCCGTGTCCATGTGGGTTTCCTTTGGGTACTCTGTTTTCTTCCCATAGTCCAAAGACCTGCAGGCTAGGTTAATTGGAGACTCTAAATTTCCCCTAGGGATGAGTGTGTGAGTGAATGGTGTGTGTGCCCTGTGATGGAACCTGAGACCCTGCCCAGGATAAGCGGGTATAGATAATGGATGGATGGGGCATGGCTAATGGATGGATGGGATATAGATAATGGATGGATGGGGCATGGCTAATGGATGGATGGGATATAGATAATGGATGGATGGGGCATGGATAATGGATGGATGGGATATAGATAATGATGGATGGGGCGTGGCTAATGGATGGATGGGATATAGATAATGGATGGATGGGGCATGGATAATGGATGGATGGGATATAGATAATGGATGGATGGGGCATGGATAATGGATGGATGGGACAGTACTGGGACATAAGTATCAGGTGCAGGTCGGCTCCCCTAGGTTTTGACATATGAGAGACAGACACTGGCCCACATTGTGCACTCTGACTTTTGTCTCTGTCCAATCAGATTCCTTATAAGACTTGTGGGTGGAGTTTTTATAGTAAATGACCTCATGTTATCCATTCATTTAACATTTTATTAATGGGTATGTTTGTGTGTCTGTTTGTATGGGTGTATGTATTTGAGTTTATTAAATATTTTTGTTATGTATTCATTTATTTAATTACTTAATTATCCATTTTCAAGGTATAAGTCATGACAACAAAAAAAATGTGCATTGTTTGTGTCCACATCTCTCTAAGATATGAAAATGAAAAAAATACCACCTGTTGATTGTGCTCAAACCTTGGAATACTCAAAGCATAAAAAATTCAATTTTTTTTTTTTTTTTCTGTTGTGGATCATGTGATTTGGCTAATTAGCAGTCTTTCGCGCAGAAAGCTGTTTTCCACACGCGCGTTTCCCCTGGGTAAGCAACTCATTTGTCTGTCAGCTGCGCTGTTGTGGTCAGCCATGGGGACTCGCCCGGCGCACGGGGTCAGAGAAACCAGGCCCTTTGTTACCGTTACCGCTGCGTGTCATTGTGTGTGTCGTCTGCGTCTCACCCCCCACCCCCACCCTCCCAAACCTCCCGCCCCCCACCCCCCACCCCCACAGCCCACCCACGTGCTGTCCTCCTCCTCTGGGTTTGCTTTGGCAAAAACACGACATTTCGCTGTTTGCGTTTTCAACAGGAGCACAAACGCTTCCAGGTGGGTGACACACACAAAAAAAAAAAAAAAGAAGCTCTCTCTGGAATCTTTCTGGCGTTTCCAGGCCTTTCCCCGCCCCCTTTCCACACACATTCCGGTGCTGGTCGGGGTTCCCTGAGATTTCGGCTGGACCAGAATAAGTGAGATATTGGCCTGGATGAATAACAGCAGAACCGATGGCAGCCAAACCTGGCAACCTCTTCGCTAAGCCCTTATTGGCTGCCCGTGGTCCCTGTCACAGTTTGACAGGTCCTGCCTTCAGGTGTTCGCTGTACTACAGGTATGAGGAAGAAGGGAACGTTGCCAAAGCAACGTAGAGTAAGCACACATTTTGGGTGTTGGCTTGAGAATATTCGGGGGGAGCTCTAACAACTGCTACTCTCCCTTTCCGTCCCTCCCCCAACGCGGGAATCACATGACCTGTTTTCACAGGATCAGCTAGTACAGGCGCTCGTGGGTTTGGGCTTCCATAACTACAGCGTAACTACAGCGTCACAGTTTACAAGTGTTTAAGCAATGAAAGGGATCCTCAGGAAAACTGGCCGTATTAGGTGCAATAAGACTTGGGAAATACGTGCTAATCTGCAGGAATGTGCACTGACTGACCACAGCAACCTACAAGCAGAATGTGGCCTCTGCTTGGGGTTGTTTTGTCGACATAAATATGCACTCAAAATATAAACCTTTACTAGCTTCACAGCAAACAGATGATCACTTACTATGCCCAATATGTGATTGCTAAGCCTATACTCAACCCACATTCAACCCACAGGGTATTTTTAGAACTCATCACCACTATCAGAACCAGAAATTGGATCCAATTAAATAAATAAAAAAAGTCTTATGAGAGTACAGGCACTCCTCCGCAGTTGTGTGCATGGTTTTGTGTGACCTTTCATTTTATATTATTGTGAACTTATGAAAAGTGCCTGTTAAATGTGTACATAGGCCCATGTGGACAGGCTAAATAGGCCCGCCTTACAGTAGCCAATCACTGCCTGGGATGTACTGTTCACACTGTCCTGCAACTTTTTTCCAAACAAATTAGAGACTATGACACAGCAGACACAGTGGGATTTTGAAAATCGTTGAACGCCATTGAAACGCATGTACTATTTAACACGCGGTATAAACATACTATTAAACGACCATTACGGAGGCATGGCGTACATCCAAAAGCTGCGACTACAAGCGCGTAACATTTCCAACATGTGGACGGACACACGTGCTCCTCCTGCATTCAACACGTGCATATGGGCAAATATGGTGAAGTGGAGCAAACGCTCCGTAAATTCATTTCTGCAAGGCAGCGTTGAGAGCTACGTCATCATTATTACGCCTCTCTCACGCGCATCTTTGCGTGCTCGTTCCCAGGTTGGGCGTACGTGCGCGTACCTCCCGATCGCGTGGTGTTCTTCCATATTGCTGCTAGTGGTGGAGATTAGCAAGAAATTTTTAAAGAGGTGTTCGGTGGTGTTTTTTATATGTTTTAATTTAAACGGACCACTCTGCATCTTAGACTAAAGAGTATTTGGTCTAGGGGTGGAGTGGAGAAAAGATAGAGACGAGTTGAATTGCGGATTACAATATTTTTTGCTCTCGATTTGAAGGCGAATTTGGGGGTTGAGGAAAAGGAGAAATGGCCACTCAGGTGGAGACTCTCCTACCGAACAATCCTCTGTTGAAGCAAGAGGAGCACGGGCATGCAAGCAAAATGCAACAAGGAGATGAATGTCTTGAGAAGGGGGCGAAGGCGACGTCTGCTGCAGACGAGGGGAGCAAAGTCAAGGGAGGCGAGTCGGAACAGGGAGTGTTTGCCATGAAGGAGCCGAGCAAAAAGCAGGTGAAAGATGAGAGCAACAGCCAGGAAAAGATCAACCTCGATAAAGAAGCGACCCATCTCAAAGATTCCGATGGGCAAATGGAGGAAGATCTTAAATGCAGCAAAAAGGAGTTTGCCGAAGCCCCCCCGCCCAAGGTTAACCCGTGGACTAAGAAAATGAACGCAGTGACCGTGGTCAGTGTGAATGGGCAAACTCATCATGGTGTGTACCTCCCCTGGTTATTCACGTTCAGCCATAGTCGCTAGATGCTTGTTAATGTGTGTTTTTATTGCTGTTGGCATTTATCTCGCTTGCTTGTGTTTCTTATCGGACATTGGACAGCCAGAACCAACCCGCGATAGGACGGTGGGGAGTTACAGGGGTAATGCTGCACTGCACATTAGCAAGCTAACTACCAGAATGCTCTATATATAGAGTAAGGCCTAAAACTATTTTAGGAATAAGAGGGGATGCTTTACGCCTGTATCAACTACCTAGCTGCCCCAGTAGTCAGCTGATTGGGTTTGAAATATTGTATGATAGCTACGAAATCGTATGTAGGAACTAACTTCTCCAGTTAGACTAACAGTGAGTAATCTATTATCAAGCTGCTAATATGGGTCGTTGCATATTTGTGGGTGGTATGATATGTAGCACTATCTGGCTGGCTGGTTAATATGACAGGCCCTTGTGTTGTACCTTCGTGGTAGTGTCCAAGTCTCTATAGACTAATATCCCTATCAGACTGTTGTCCAGGTCACTGCCTAACGGTAGTACCGTTGCTTAGCTAACGTTAGCGGTGGTTGAGCTGCCACAAGCTAATCCCACGTTGTCATTGCACAATGCTTGCCAGCTGGCTTGTACAACTGGTTAAATGGTACTTGTTACCACTCTTTATTTGAGCGTATTGTAAATATTCAGCGGTCAATATATTTAGATATGAACTATTAAGCCCGTGCACTAGTCAGGGAGGATGTGACCCATTGTTTGTTGGCCGTCTTAACATCTTTGCTAACAGCGTGCAGAAGACGGAATAGCCGGTTTGCTAATTTGCCTGGCTAACGCTAGCTAGCCATACGCTCATGACATGGTGACTTTGCCCCTCCAGCGTTGCGTCTGGCTGGCGAGCCAATTTATGACAAAGCGTCAGAGCATAATCAAAAAAACGCAGACTTGCTAGGTAATTTGGAATGCTGTCTGGCAGTCCTGAATGTCTAGAAGGACACGTTATTTAGTTTAGCTATCTTAACCAAACTTGCAGCTAGATGGCAAAGCCATCCTGGGGCCTACTAGTTGTTGGCTAACAAGCTATCTAATAGCTAGCTAATTGGATAGTGAAAGACGGACAGGCCACAGTCAGCATTTTTATGTTATTTTCATGCATAGCACTACATTTGGTTTGGGGGAAGGCATCCTCTGGAGGTGACCTTCACTGTATAAAGACCGAATTTAACTGGAAAGGGTCGTTAAATTGCAGGTTTGTTATGGAACATCACGTGTTCTGTCCACGTGTGAGTCAGCCTTAGTCCAAGATTTTTCAACGTTACGAAAACTTTAGTTGGCTTGTTGTCTAGCTACGATTTTATCGTTATAAATGCTTACTTGTGGTACTTAGCTACACATGTGACTAGCCGTCTTAATGAGGTTTCTTGCTGGATACCTCGTCACGTCAGCGCACAAGATCTGGCTAGCTCGCTAACACCTGATATAATTTATATTTCGGTAGTTTCTACAGAGAAATGGTTGCTAAATGCAACAAGTATAAGCAGTTTGTACACTGGTCCTCTGTAATAATCGTCTTACTTTTGATTTTTTTTTGGAAGAAAAAGTGTCCTTGTGTTGGCGTTACAAAGTTATTCTATCCCACAATCCTTCAGTATCAAGACAACGTGGTTTCAGCCATGTGATCCCATCAAATGTATGACTTCAAACCGCTATTTTTGTTTGGGGCAGTTTAAAAAGAAGTGGAACGCTAGAAACCGATCGAATTAATTCGAGTTATCCCATTAGTTTGAAGTCACGGTTGGCGTTGAGAAAGTTGTAAACAATACAGGGCGGCCTTGCAAACGCGTCCCTTCCCCCCACGGTTACAGTGAGGGAGAACTGCTTGTTTTCTACTGCCGTGGTGCTGCCGTGATCGGCGGGGGGGTGCATTTACAGGAAATAAGCGAACGGTCCTTGCACATTGTACAAGAAAGCGACTCATTGAAACGCGGTCCTGTATCAGTACGGGGCTTCCGTAGTCCGGTCCGGGTAATCTGATTTTTTTTTTCTTATCAGGAATCTGCGCAGTAGTAAACATTTTCTGTTTCAACGTCGGTCTTACTAGTTCCTTCAGCAGAATTGGTGCTGAACACTGTTAAAAGTAGTGAAAACCATAATGGATGCCTGCTATGAGCATATACAGACTGTACCTTTAAAACTATGGTTACAGTTCATAAATAAAAAAATTTTTTTTATAGAAAACTTATATTTCCAGTGTCATGTGAAGTGTTACCTTTTCACTCACCTTGCTGACCAGAGGAAATTTCTACCCTGTCATTTTGTAACGGTCAAATTCACGCCCCCACAGTGAGAACCTGTCCTGTGTACATTGTTCAAGGTCCCTCTCGGTGTTGTGAAATATCGGTGAGAATGTGAAATCTGTCGTATTTGGCTGCCATTTGCCAAGGCTGTCAGGGGCATGGGGAAATGGTCTGGCTGGGTTTTCCTCGCTTCTGTACTAGTTTGAGAGGGCATCAGCTAATTCTTGGGACAGAGGAATGCCAAATGTACAATTGGGCTCATCTCTTGCTTCCAATTCTGTCGTTTTTTCTCTGCCAGAGAACATTATATTTATTATTCTGGGATGCTGCATTTAAATGAGCAGTTTTGGCTTCACACTGGTTCATCCAGAAGCAAGCTTTATTGTAAAAGCCTTAACACTTTTAGGATTGGTTGACAATTTAAGATGAATTATTCAAGAGAACTAAAATGGGGCCTTTTGGTTACATGGATCTCCAGGATGGCAGTTTGCAAAACTGGAGTTTTCCTGTGTCACCGATGCCTTGCATGCCGACCAAAATATTTTAAATATTTGACGTTAAATGAGGACATGATGCTGGAGTGGTTTCTGTTATTTGGGCTTGTTGTCTTGCAGGCTTGTGACATACGGCCCTGTGTCACCGTTATTTCACGGCTTTGACCCAAAACGAAATTCCTGCTTGTAAAGCAAGTGAAGCATAAAGTTAGATGTGCACATCTGCCAAACACGTTTATAAAAAATAAAATAAAAACTTTTTGCCCAACTTGGATTCCAATAAATATTCTGTCTTCTCCAAACTGACCTGGGATTACCTCTGTTGGAGCTCGTCAGCTGTGCTAAATCGTGAAGTTGTATCACGAAATCTTCTCCCACCCCACCCCTCTTTGACGTGGAACCAAGACTGGGCGGTGGGGGGGTCGTGACCTGGGAAGAAATGCTGACACGTGGGGGGCTAAAGAGGGAAGGAGGCGCGGGACAGTCCACCCCACTCCACCGTCCCGTTTTATTTGGGGGAAATATCGCAGGAGTCCTCTGCAGCACTTCAGCTCCGATTGTGTTTGTAGTTTTAGAGAGCGCTGCCGCTCGCCCAGCCTGCTCTGAGAGAACGAGCAGTCGCTCCCGGTGCCTTCGCAGGCACTCGCTGTGAAGCTGCGGGATCTCCCAGCGCGTGCGTTCACACGCAGAACTAACCCACTTCTGAGCCTCTGGAGTGAAAAGTGCCGAAGATTGCTAAAATATATTTTTAGTCATGGGGGGGGGGGGGGGGGGGGGGATGTATTGTATGTATGTGGTTTGCTTGGTAAACCAGGCGCACGTCTTTCACCTTTACCCCTTCCTGCTTGGTGTTTTTATTTATTTAAAAATGAATGTCCAGATCTCTTCTGAGTGGCAGACGGTCTTCCGTTCTGTTTGTGCTCCTGCTGGTGCAGAGAGGGGCGTAAATCATGGTGGTGGTGGGGTGGGGGGGGGGGGAGCAGTGGTTGCCGTGGCGATGGACACGCCCTCTCTCACAGCTGTTAAGATCTGTCCCAGCACGCCTGCCACCCAGCCCTGCTCTTATCAGGGTGCAGTGAGTGTGGGCCGGGCTCGTAGTGCCCCCCCACCCCCAGCCAGGTCGCCCCGGGGGCTCTGCCAAACTCCTCTGTTTTGGTGGGGGTGGGGCTGTGTGGCGGTCCGCGGAAGCAGGCTGCTCAGGCCTATGTGGCCTCAGGACTGTTCCCCAAACCCCCCCCCCCACCCCCTACTTCAGGCCTTTCCAGAGTACCTGCACCCAAAGCAGTAGTTTGGGAGCCTGGAGGTGTGTGAGTGTCTGTGTGAGTGTCTGTGTGAGTGTCTGTGTGAGAGAGTGTGAGAGAGTGTGAGAGAGTTTGTGTGAGAGTGTGAGAGAGTGTGTGTGAGAGTGAGTGTGAGTGTGAGTGAGTGTGTGTGGCAGAAGCATACACACCTGTCTTTTCCACCATGTTTGATTCACCTCATCTTGTGGGGAGCTTGCCTCATTGATACTCGAGCCGAATCTTGAACATGACTGAAAGACAAATTGTGTCTGCGTCTGTGTGTGTCTGTGTGTGTGTGTGTGCGCGCGCGTGTGCATGTGCTAGCTATGGTATTAAATCTGGTCTTACGGAAATATAAATGTTGGACTGAGTGTATTTTTCCCGGTCTTTGATGGTACCGTGTTTCTCAGTTGCGTTCACACGATCCTGTAAGCATGCAGTGGTAGGAGCTGAGCGGTGGGGGTTCTAATGGGGGTGTCATGGGGGGGGGGGGGGGGGGGGGGGGGGGGGGGGTGAATAAAGCTCAGTGTGTATGGCGGCTGATGTCGGAGGATCCTGTGCTTGTGGCTGAGTGTTCTCTGCGGAGTTCTTCCCTGGGTAAACCCCTTGAACTTGTGATAACGCTATTTTAATAAGGTGTTTTTTTAAAACGCTCTCCTGCCTCCAGCGCTGTTTGGCTGGGCCGTGTCTCCCGCGAGGCGTGAGGCTTATCGCCAGGCTCTCGGCTGATTCGGGAGAGGGAGGTGAAGAGGCGTCCTTGAATTTAGCAGATATGCTCACCTGCGCTACGTGATCTGAGCCACCTGAGCCCCCGCCCTCTGGAGCAGGGAGCTGCAGCCGCGGGCGGGGGGGTGGGGCCGGGGCGGGGGCACCGGGGGGGGGCGGGGCCAGAGCCCGGGGGGAGGGGCCGGAGCGTGTGGGAGACGGCGTTCTCATTCCCAGGAACTGTCACAGGCCGTGTGCTGATGTGTGTTCACAGGTGGGCTGCATCTCAGGGGGGGTGGGGGGGGGGGGGGGGAGGGGGAGGAGGGAGGGAGGGGGAGGGGGCGCTGACCTGGATATCCATCAAAGTTTTTTTTTTTTAAAACATTTTTGTTACTAAACCTTTTTCCCCCCTTTCTTTTTTTCCCCACTGATTTGGGGGTGCTGATTTGGGGGTGCCCCCGTGTGTGTTGGTGATGACTTTGTCTCTGAGCTTTGGGTTGGGCTGCCTAATAACTGCCCTTGGATGTGTATTCCGTGTCCATATGGGTTTCTTTCGCGCACACCTCGTTTACTGAAAGTCTGGTGCCATTTTATCATGAGTGGCAGATTGAAATTAGTTCAGTTTTTTCTCGTTTGTTTGGTTTGAAAAGTCTGAAAGCTGTGTCAAGTCCGTTACTCTGAACTTAATCCAGGCCAAATTAAATCATTTGTATCTTATTGGTTTTTTAACCCTCACATAAGGCCATCAAAAAGTAAAGCTCGCCAAACTGAACTAAAGTTTTATTTTGAAATATGTTTTGGGCTAAATGTGGTGAAATGAAACTGCTGAGCCTACACAGTGTATATATTAGTTGGTGTATATATTGTAAGTGTGTATGGAAAAAATTTTGTTGGGAAAAAAGTGTTGATGAACTGGAGCCTTTCCCACGTTGTCTGCGTTTCTGTACATACCTGTTTTCAGTTGAGGGTTATGTAAATAGTCTTCGCTCTCACTGCCTTGTGTGTTGTACAGTCAGGCCTGGATGTTTTTGTTTCATAAAACCGTCCTCTGATGGATTGATGGATTGTTTTTTTTTTTTTTTTTTTTTACCTGAAATATTTGTGCAGTACTGAAGTAACCTGACAGCGGTCTTGCTTTAAGGTTTTGGAACATGCCCGTCTGATGGAACGACGCGGGGGGGACGGGGTTCGAGGCCGTCCTCTCCCTCGCTGCGGACCTTTAAATAACCCGTGATGTCCGTGGAACGCGGTCCGTTTGGCTGGAGTGTGAACGCTCACGGGTGCCATCTGTAGAAAGGACCGCTCGCCTGCTAGTGAAAATATTCACCGATGTGCTTTACCTTCTGAATATGCAGGCCTGTAACTGTGAGCTTTGCACAATGTTTTTATTTTTTGACCCCCCCCCCCCGCCTCCCCCCTTCGCGGGGTGATTTCATAGTGGCTGTTTACACACACGGGGGTGAAGTTCTCGCCTTATTTGTCAGTTCATAGTTCAAGGGTCTGCTTTGAAAACAGGAAGTGATGCGTCTGGTGCCCTCTAAATCACTGACCAAGATGGAGGCTCTTGAAGTAGCGCTCTGAGGTGCATCGAGACTCACCTCGTACCGGATTTAGTTTTATTTATTATTTCTTTGGAATTCATTTATCGTTTTAGCCGTGTTCAGCTGAAGGTAGTTTTGGAACCCCCTTGACTTTTATCAACAATACTCGCAATCAGTATTGTTGATAAAAGGAGAACAAAAAAACAACTGTAGTGAAGACAATTGTGGAAATTTATCTGTAAAAGTTAATGTGTAATCTGATGAAGCTGGTCTAAATTGGTATGACCTCAGTGTTGTTTTTCATATGACTCTGAAGCGAAGCTGAAGGCGTTTTGCCCATGATTGTGTGCTTCTGCATGTGCGTGAGGCTTCAGGCTCCGCTGGGTGTTGACAGCAGTCATGCTCTTCGGTTTGCTGATCTTCCTGTGAAGCACTACGGTAATTCATGGCCATATCAGTGAGGCCAGGGGGCCATCCTGATTGGCTGTGCTGCTGAAAAGCACATTCCACTGCCCTATCAGCTGCGTGCATTCAAATCCGCCCCCCGGTTTGCCTTCTGTCGGCTTTACTCTGTTTCACGCCCACGTTTGAAGGGAAACCCTGGTTAAAAATAAACAGAAATTATTGTACATGTAAAGATTTGGCTCGTATGTGTCTGACGCTGGGGCCTGTGTGGTTATTCCACACCATGTCCTGTAACAGTAGGAAAGGCCCTTCCTTTACCAGGCACCCGCAGCACCGCTGGAGTCGGCACAGCATGCAAAGCCCTGTTGAAGCTGCTTTTACTCCACGCCTATGATTTATTAGCCCCTACTTGTCGGCTTTTACCTCCTGGTTTAATTCACCCTGCTTTTTCCCCTCATAATTTAATCAATGAAAGCTTCGATGCGCAGCCCACGGGTGCTGCTTATTGTGTGTTGCCCCCCTGCCCCCCATGTCCCGTACCCCCCGCCCCCCCTCCCCCATCACCAATGTTTCTAATCAAGCCTCTTGAACAAAGACCATCTTCTTCTCAGCAGTGTTTTGTTTTAACGTGTGAATTCCGGTAAAGCTAACTGGCAGATCATGAGTCCTGTGGTGTTGGGCTTTTGGGGGTGGGGGCTGGGGGGGATGGGGGCTGGAGGGGGGGGGGGTTACTCTGCTAACTCATGCTCTTAACTTCTCCTTAGCCCCCCCCCCCCCCTTTCAGCATCGAAAGGTGCAAAGGTTTTTTTTTTGGTGCGTACATTGAGACACTAAAATTACATGTTAGTTCACAGAAGTTCTTCTTCACATGGACCCTTCAGACCGTTACGTCTTCATGTGTTTACGTTATTAATCAATTAAACTGAACTGGCTGTGACTGAGGAACGGTGTGTCACCTGTCAGCGCAGGGGCGTTAGCTGTGTGCTCCCGTTAATATTGCTCCTCGGCTGAAGGGCTTCAGTGCTCAGTGCCTTGCAGTGGACTGGGCCTGTGTTTCTGAGCACAGTCTGAGCACAGTCTGAACACATGCTGCACGGACGGGGCTTCTTTCTCTGACAGTTCAGTATATGGGTGTATTGATGACGTGTTGGGTTGCCGGTGACGGTCTTAATCACAGTAAATAATAAAACCGCTCTGGCAGCAGCAGCAGCGAATCCCGGCCTTTCGTCCTCTGAGCCTCCGAGGCCTGGGCCTCGCCCAGCGGCCGTCCTCTGGACGGTTAAGATGTTAAAACAGGCCGGTTTCCTCCATTTCTCTTTCTGCAGTTGGCACGAGGGGGAGAAGGAATGACTTGACGAACCGCGGTGGTGTATTTTTTGAGGGAGGAATCCTGCGCTGCGTCGCGCTGAAACGCTGTCCGTACGCAGTCTGTGTTTTAAAAGGGCCCGCAAACGACGCTCATTTAGATAAACGCAGCGGCGTTGTGTTTGCGTTCCTGTCTAAATGGTGAAAGTGACACCTGACACATTTACTGGCTGCTCGAGTTACCGTTTGTTAGGGTTGTGTGTTTCGATTAAGTTGCTCTGTAAATATTCTGCCTCCCCCCCTCCCCCCCCCCCCACGCCCACCTCCTCAATTATTCTTTCTGTTTTGCGTTCACTCACACATTCAAGGCAGAAATATTAATATCAGGACATTATTTTTATGATTTTACTTTTTGGCTTCATCATATATTGATCAGAAAAAATGATGATATCTTTAAGTTTGAAAATGCCAGGGTAGTAGGCTATATTAGTGCTTGCATGGATCTGTTTGAAGAAGTCCTGTGTTTTGCAGTCCCCTAACTAAGACCCATCCATAGCTGCGACAGAGTCTGCCAGTTCAGCACAACACAAGCCAGCCTGTGTCACCTATCAAACCTGCGTCCGGCTGCCAGGCAGATCGACGCTGTGCGTCCAATCACAGTCGCTGCTTTGCATGGTGACTGACAACTGGAGCCTCATTGGGCAGTCCTACAGCCAGTCACCCGCTACAGCCAATCACCCGCTTCTGCCAATGACCCGCTGCCCCGTGATCACCAGTGTTCCGTGCTGGACTGTGTGTCTATGCTGCAGTGCCGGGCTTTGGACGGGTGAGCAACCCAAAGACCCAAATAAACTGGGAACAGTGTTCCCCAGTCTCCGGTGGTCCTCGTGAGCTCTAACAACCTTCAGTCTACCGCAAACATTCCTTCATCTTCTTGTGGAGTATCTCCGGTTATGCTTTAGGCTTTCCGTAACTGTCCGTGTGCATTCTGCCGTCCATGTTGTCCATTCTGTGTAACCAAATGAGAGATGCTTCACCACTGCTTCTCTGGAACGATCCGCGATCATTTAAGAGACCGACCAGCGAGTGCAGTTCCTCTGTCCGAGAGAGAAACTCGACGGCTACCTGTGTTCACTTTAATTCCCCCTCCGCCCCAGGGTGTGTAACCTCAGAAGACCTTCGGAGGTTTAATAAAGGAATCGTTTCTGCCCAGGAGGGTTTTTTGCTTTGGAGAACTTATTTGGCGTACAGGAGTGTATGTGCACTGTAGTCAGAAACTTAATATGGCGCTGGCCTGGTTGCCTGTATTTAAAAATCTAGGTCTTCAGCTTTGTGTCAAATTGCAAAATGAGTGCAGGAGTTGTTTTGTTTTTTTTTAAAGGAGATTGAACAGTCCACCTTCTATATATAATTTATAATTAGCATTTATTCTGACAGTGAGAAAGGAGACTGCATTATGGACAGGGGGCATTTTCTGTACCGAAATTACCATGGCAGGGAACCAAATCCACAACTGCATGGGGGGGGGGGGGGGGGGGGGGGGGGGGGGGGGGGGGGGGGGGGGGGGGGGGGGGGGGGGGGGGGGGGGGGATTCAGAGTTGCCTGCCCTGTGGACTCTGGAACACCTCTCCCCCCACAATTGTTTCATTTTTGAAGATTGTGTGGGGGTTTTTATTTATTTAAATGCTTACATGTGTCATATTCCTTGCTGGTGGAGCGGCAGGTTTGTTGAAAGGAATTGAATGTGGGGAAGCAAAGGAGCACCTGAAATGGATCTGTGGATTGAAAAGAGCCGCGGTCATTGTTGCTTTATTTACAGTAGTACTTACCTCAGTGGGCTGGCCTGTGACCGAATTGTTTCGCTGTGAGCTGCTCTTGCGGTGGCCAGAATGCAAACTTTGTACAAAGACATGTCACCCTGCCGATGGCAGTCGGAGGGTTGCCGGTTCAAACCCCGCCCTGGGCGTGTCGAAGTGTCCTTGAGCAAGACACCTAACCCCTAACCCCTAACTGCTCTGGCGAATGAGAGGCTTTTTTTTAAAATTTATATAGCGCTTTGGATAAAAGCGCTATATAAATGCAGTCCATTTACCATTTACCATGAAGTTGAATGGAAAGTAAAATGGTGTCACGCTACGCTCTCAGCAGTCCAGGCTGAAATGCGTGCAGGCTCTGGCTGGGCTGGAGCTAGCGTTCGCGGTTTCTTAACGCTCGGTCAGTAGGACAAAATGGGAGAGATGGGCTTGCGTCTGGTCCGTGGAGCGATGCTCCTGCCCCCCTGCGCTGCCAGCGCTCTGGAGATGTTTGGTCGGTCAGAAGTGTCCTCGTTGACTGGGCGACGCGGAACAAACGCCGGACCTTTTACGCTTGAAGATGAAGTCATTCGATCGAACCGAGGTGAATGCGAATGTAAACACTGCCTCGGTGCCAGAAGATCACTTCGAAGCTCTGTTTAAGTGTCTGTCTGCGGGCCCTACTTGCAGTGGCTATTTTTTATTCATGAACTAGAGGCTTTCTTTGCTTCTGGCAATTGCACAGTAGTGTCTGTGCTTGTGCTACCTACGGATTTCTCTAGCTAGCTAGCTAGCTAAAATAGTTGAGGAATGTAAAATTGTGGGTTTACTTCCTCTAATAGAATATGCTGTCAGTCCTGTCAGTTTTTGTATGACCAACTTGATTGGCTTGTCTCCACAGTGTCTGAAGTTATGTGCATTCCAGATTATAACTGCTGTTGGGATACCAGTATAGCCTGAAGGATTGATTTTAAAGGTCCGATAAGGTAAATGAAATGTTGGAGATCTGTTGATTTATCTTTGTGTAAATATATTTATGGTTATGGTGCAGGTGCCTTTATTCCTGTGAGCTGTCTTGAAGCCAGACCTGCTGAGTGTGTGCTTAGTCATGTCAGGAGAAAACTGCAAGTGGCTCACCTTTTTAATATTTGTTCTGTCACAAGTCATATTGCAGTCGCAGCATCTAACAAAATGACCACCGTGTGATATTTTTGAAATGTCTTGCAGCCCGCAACAGTGATGCAGAAGTTATGGCTATATATTTTAAACAGCGCATAAAGAATAATAATAGTCAGTGAGGAAATGAGGAGATGGAGCTCGTTGGTTTGTGGTGGCCATGTTTAAGAAGCAGCGACTTCATTTTCATATATTAGACAGTTCTGATATGAAAGAGGGGGGGGGGGGCTGTGTTAATCAGACCTGGTATTTAGGGGTCCAAACCCTGAAGCAGCCGGAACACTGTTTTAATTGTAGGTTTTGTTGTTTTTATGCCGTTGGTCCAAAAAAATCACCAAATATGCACTGCTTTGCTTTTGAAACTGTGCTTGTATAGGGAGGCCTGCTCAGAACCCTCTACAATTCAGCCAAATTATTCATAACAAAAAGCACTAGTGACTGGTGCATACATTTTATGCATGCACAATCATGATTATAATATCAACCATAGGATTTCAGCACTCCTGATTCTTGCTGCATAAAGGCCCGATGGTTGTCTGTGGTTAACTGCTTAATTCTGCTGGTTTATTTCTGTGCTTAGAATTGGCTGGATGGATGGATTTACATTTGCGGTTCATTGGGGGAAAAAAACATTCTCTGTCAGTGGTTCTCAAAGTTCCTTCAGACTTGTGTGCTTATTTAGGTTCCCTGTTAGCTGTCACAGGCCATTTCTGAAGTCCCTTTACCCTTTTGAAGAGTAGGTTTTTTGGAAGGTTCCCCCTGCAAAAAAATTCTGCGTCAGTGTTCTAGAACTTCGTCACTGTTCACTCACCAGCAGTGACTGTGACATCATCATCAGAATGTCAAGTTGAGAACATTCCAGTCGCGTGTCTGTGATCTTGCTCCTCTAAGGGGCTAATAGAGCGTTCGTCCTGGGTTCTGCTGTGGCCCCATTATGAAGGATATTTCACAGATACGTGCATTGGGGGGGGGGGGGGGGGGGGTGATGCGTTTTGTAATTCTGAGAGTTGATAATGACTTGTGACATAACAGTGGGCCTGTGATATTCCTGCGGTACAGTTATGTAGCTCTCTGCGGAATGTCACTCGGTGTGTCTTGCCCATCTTCCGAGGGCGCGCATGTCCGTAGCACTGTGTGCATTTAATCCTGTGGACCGCGAATGTCTGTGACTGAGTGATGAAGTTACACCATTGGTCGGCCGAGTTATGAAGTTAGACCATTGGTCGGCCGGTCCAGCCATATACTAGGTTTTGGCCTGGTCTTGTTATAACTTCATTTTCGTGTTGTTGGGAAGGCATGCAGCCAGTCGTGGTATTTCACTGCGCACGTTGAGTTTATTCACTAATGTAATTGGGAGACTCGGGCCTAGCAGAGTCTGTTCTGACCCCTGTGTGCACCAAGAGAACGGAATCCTAGAACAAGTACCACTGGGGGAACATGCTGAATTTAATTTAACCCTAAAAAAGGTATGCACGTATAATGTTAGCCTGCTTTTTATCTTCATGAAATAGAATGTTCAGTTATAGATTTTATGAATCGGGCAAACTAATAGAAAAGTTTTTTTTTAAATTATTTTTTTATTAACATTACAGAATACAAGTAGCCTACCTGAACATGAAATTGGTTTTTAGAACCTTTAAAAACTTGATTTTAAGGCACCAGCGTAATTGCATTTCACGTTTATGTCTCATTTTACACGTGTATTTGCTGAGTGTGTGGGCGTGGCCCCGTTCTCATGGAGCTACCGGCATTTCGGGCGCGTTTGTTCGGTCCTCACAGGCTCCTCTGAATACAGAGTGGGGCCCGATGTTCCCACGGGCCAGATTTAGCCCACGTGCTCCGTTCACACTCCGTACTAAGTTCAGATGCCTGCTGCAGTTGACCAGGCACCCTACATTTTCAGAAGTATCTTCCAGCATGGTCTTGCTTTGTGTTTACAATAGGATCATCACTGTATTTTTAGTTTTAAGGTCAGCACTCCGGTCATAAATGCAACCCATTGGTGTGTATTTTGGAAAATTTTTGCTGGTCATTTTTTTAAAATGTTGATTTGGACTTGATGCCCCCAGACCTTTGTTGTTGTGTGCGTGGCCTCAGCCTGTGCCTCAGCTCTAAGGTTTTATTCTGCCTCTGCTGCTTTACCAGCTCCTGTCTCCATTTGCCCACCTTATCAAAGGCTCACAGTTTGGTTGGGTGTTTATCTCGGGAGAACCTCGAGCGCCCGAGTGGAGGAAGCCATTATGAGGCTGAAGAAATGAACGAAACAAAAACAGTCTCAGGCTTGGGCAAAAAGTCAACTATTTGGATTGGAATATCGCTAAGGAGAGGGCACTGGTGAGCTCCTGGCTGGCCAAGGAAGAGCTCTACGGTTGGGGCGATGTTGGCTGTCAAACACTCGCTAAAAAGGAGGAATGAGGGCCAACATCACCCCCCTTTTTTCCCCCCCCACCTTCAAGTACCACATAAACATCAAATAAGTGCACACTGGCGGATGAGAGATGTGATGGCCAAGTCCATGCCACGCTGCCCAATATTTGACCACTAGTCTAATACCATGACCATGCCGCGAGCAACGTCTAACCTTGGACAGCTGCCACTAATATTTTGAGATGATTTAAAATGTCAGCAGATGAATCCCCCCCCCCCCCCCCCCCCCCCCCAGACCGTTAAGGTCAGACGATCTTGCTTCTGCTCTTTATTCTGTGAGCTCTGTGCGTTGCGGCTGTTCTGTCCAACGCAAACGTCGTGTGCTTCCCCTGCAGAGGGACATCCCTGTTTTTAAAAAAGCAGTGACATTGTTTCTGTCCTATGGAATTTCTAACTGGCTGTTCAGGTTATGTGTTCAGAGCATGTTGGAAGCTTTTGGTCTTTCAGAAGTTTGAAGCATGATTAATTTTGGGCTTCCTGTGGGTATCGGAGTGTAAAGATAGCTGTGTGTCCTTCTGTCTGTATGTTAAGCAAAGTGCACAATTCATGCAAAAGCAAATGCTGTGAACATAACAGTTTGGAGCATCCGCCGAGAGTGTGAGAGAGTGTGAGAGAGTGTGAGAGAGTGTGAGAGAGTGTGAGAGAGTGTGAGAGAGTGTGAGAGAGTGTGAGAGAGTGTGAGAGAGTGTGAGAGAGTGTGAGTGTGAATCTCGGTGAAGGGCCCGTTCTGGGTGTCAGTAGCTGAGGGAAGTTTACGCTTTTAAATGAGAATTTTGTCGGACATGTTTGCTTCTTGTGTAATTGCTGTCGCCTTGGATTAGGCCCGACTTTGGGTTTTGACTGTCAGTCTTCCAAAGGTGTTCTGTTAACCTGTTTAGACGGGGTGGGGGGGGGGGGGGGATGACTCACCTCGGGATGTGCTTAACTGAACATTTAATTTCCAAATATGGACTTCTTCCTGTATTGATCTAGTCCTACCAAAATGGAACAATTTTCAAATCCCTTTTAACCAAGATATAGCTGCCTTTCTTAAACACATTAGACTGAAGTGACCTGTTGCTTGGCCCATAACTGTCTATGAGTTGCACAAACCTTTCTGATAATGCTTTACAGCAGGGGTCCTCAATCTCATCCAGAAAGGGCCGGTGTGGGTGCAGACTTTTGTCCCAACCAAGCAGTGATGATTCTACAACACACCTGATGCTACTAATCAGGGTCCTTAGCAAAGACTCTAGTGGTTGATTGTTAGAGCCAGGTGTGTTATTGCTTGGTTGGAATGAAAGCCTGCACCCACACCGGCCTTATTTGGGTAATATTGAGGACCCCTGCTTTACAGACAAGCTGTAACTTCCAGAGAGTCAGTTCAACCCATCTCATTATTACAGATGTCTTTTATGTCCTGTGAACTAAACTTTGCTGTTCATTGTAATTGTGAACTACAGTTTAAGGGTCAGGGGTCAAGTTTGTGGATCAAGGTGAATTCCTGTACCGGCCCAATACTAGACATGTGACAATGCAAGATGGAGCCCCGAAATAGCCGGGTGGGATGGATTTTGAATGAACTGTAAAACTGTTTAGACTTTTAATAGAAATGAGAAATAACGGTAGCTTGAAAGCCATTAATTCACTGTGTACTGTTGGTAAGATTTACCTATTGGCTGACAATGTTACAAATTTGTATCCGAGTACATTTATGTCTTTGGGTGATGAGATATAGCCTACTTTAAGTAAATGAAGACATTTTGAGGTTCCCAAAACTTAAACGATACTGTATTTTTGGTGAATTAAGATTTCTTGTTCTTGAGGGAAAGAATCCTTCTCCTTTTTTGCTTTCAAAATCGGAACTGAAGTCTTTTAATCGCATTCTAATGACCTTTAGTGCAGTTACTGCACGATCGGGGAGATGAGTCTGTCAGAGGGCTCAGGACCGAAGTGTTCATCGTCGAAAGTCGGGCTTAAGCTATTTTTAATGTGGAAATAGTCGTCCATTGTACTGTAGTTTGCACGCTGTGCCCAAAACACACAGTGGAAATTGCGACAGACTTGAAAGTTTTATGGAACTCCATCAGTCCCGTAAGTTTGGCATTCTTTAGCTCAGGTCCTAAGAATTCAGAGCGTTTCGCGTCATAAGCTCGCGGATTCCTTGACGTTTGGTTTCCGACACGAGGTCGCGCCGTGTAACGGTTTTATAACCTGGCAGAAATTCAAGTCCTCGGTTTTTCCAGTTTTGTAAGTAACCCTGATTCTGAATCTGTGGCAGGGTTGTGCCCGAGTAGATTTCTGCGAAGATTTGAGATGCAGAGTCCTGCTCAGTATGATGCTCTTTCAAACTACTAACAATTCTTTTTTGAGGATGCATGTGTTTTTTATGGTATTTCTGTTTCTCAGTAGTGAACCAAAGGGGATCTTAACTCCGTTTGCTTTTAAGGAAGCCATTGTTCCTCTGAGCGATCTTCTTCCTTCTTAAAAATGGGCCGTGACTCATGAAAACTCAAAAAAAATCAACTCTGGCTGTTACAGCTGCCTTTCTTAATTCCCCAACCTCTTGCCTGCCCACCCACACCCTCCCTTCCCCCAGTAGGATGAATGCTTGGTTTTGATTGGTCAAACATCTCACTTGTGCTTTTTTGTCCCCCCCCCCCCCTCCCCCTCCCCAGAACCATCAGTGCCAGCCAGGGTGGTGAGAGCGGGCAATCCACGTCCCAGGAGAGGAGGGAAGGTGAGTACCCCCCCCCCCCCCCCCCCCCCCCCCCCCCCCCCCAAATCCCCCTGTCCCGCTAAGGTCCTCTTACTCCAGTAATGGGCCTCGAGGGCCATTACAGACTGCTAGGTTTCCCCCCCCCCCCCCCCTTTACCTGGGAGTTTGGTGTGAAGACCGCCTGGCCAACCAGCAGCGCTCACTGTTACGTTAATGACCCGGGGAGAAAAGGAAGACCTGGGCCGGATTTGGATTTGGGTTCGAGGGTTCGGGCTCGAGTGTTGGTTTGCTCAGGCCTTCCGTGAGTCGCTGCAGCGGAGGAAACGGCAAACCTTGCCGGGAGCCCGTTGTCTTTAGGGACCCGTGGTGCAGCCTGGGATAGGGTGGGGAAGGGGTTAGGGGGTCTCCTATAGGGCACGCTGAAATGCAGGGAAGTGGGACCGGACTGTGGAATTTCGCTGGGCGGGCGGGCGGGCCGGCGGGTGGGTGGTGTGAATGGTGTGCCTTCGCTAGCTCCCGATGTGGGCGTTCACACTTGCCGAATTCTGCGATTGTGCTGAGTCACCCATAAGAAAAATAAGAAAGTGAACGGTTGGTTTTTTTTGGGGGGGGGTCTGGTCTTTGATTGATCTCCGCCTCCTCCCTCTCGATAGGTCGGAGATTTCGGCGACGCCAACAACTGGCCGACGCCGGGCGAGATCGCGACTAAGGACATGCAGGTAAGCCCCGCCCCCCGAACTCCGCGTGAGCCGCGTTCCCCCTCCTCCCCCCCCCACGTCCTCCCCCTCCAAAAAAAGACTCCTGGACACAGTACAGGAAGACTTGGGAAAGGGAGCCTCCTGCCTGGAGTGTGCCACCGAAAGGGACCGTCTCATTGGTGGAAATCGCAGGTGGGCTGTGCCGTTTGCAGGAAGACCTCTGGTGCGGAGCGTTGAATGATGGGTAATCTCATTAAGTGGGATGTGGGCGCAGAATTCCTCGGTATATAGCCATGCCCGGGACAGTGTGGTCAGGCTTATTACACACCGCACACAGTCCGCGGGGGGGGGGGGGGGGGATATCTCTGCACTGACCATCTCCAGGGGGGGGGGGGGGGTCACCAGGTCCTCTCAGCAGGTGAAACCTACCTGCGAACCGACCCCCCCGCATCAGCTGAGGGGTGGGATCCGTTTGGGTTTGGGGAGCGGGGGGGGGGGGGATGGGGATGGGGATGGGGTTGAGGTAGGGGTGGAGGTGGGGGCGGGGGCATCGTGGAGCTATTAATTTCACGCCCATTGCATAAGAGTCACCCCAATGCTATTTGTGCGCGATGTGTGTGTGTGATACTGAGCCGCAGCGGCAGGCTGACCCCCCGGTAACCGCCTTTTTTAGGAAAGGGCCGGGGGTTCTCTCCTGCCAGGCGCTGGACGCAATGTAGGTCACGCTGGAGCCAGGAATAACCCGCCCCGGGTCCCTACAGATGGGATGTCCTTTTAGGGGTCCCCCCCGCCACCCCGCCACCCCCTGCGACCGGGGCCCTGCGGCTATTTTCGGGGGGGAGACCGGCTCGCTCTGCAGGGAGAGAGTGGAGGAGCTCACTCCTGTGGGGGCCCTCTGGCCCCGCCTTCCCCCCCAAGCGCTGCACCTGATTGGTCACTTCTCCTGCCTGGCTGTGGGTCTCTTAAAGGGCCGGCGCCTCTTTCCCAGAAACCCGTTTTGCTGCCCAATCTGCCGAATATTTGAGGCCTTTTCACATAATTTGCCCTCCCCTGGGGCGAGGAGGGCTGAGGCTTTTGGTGAAAACAAAATGGAGCTTTTTATTTTCAAACAACAACCGTATCTGTATTTGTGACTTGTTTTCTGTGTGTTTGTCATTTTGGGACAAAAATGCCTTTTGTTTTTATTTTTTCTTTCTTTCTTTCTTTCCTTTGACAAGCCGACAGACGTGGGTTTTGTGCTCCTGTTAAAAAGCTGACTTGTGTCCCCCTCTGCGTAGATTCAGTCCGCGACCCGGCCTGGGCCTGGTGGCACGTTGGTCAGGCCGGTCAGAGAAGTAGGCCCCAGACACAGATCCCCAGTAAGTGTGCTGCCCCTGGGGCACGGGGCAGGCCTGATCCACTGCCCTGTGTGCTCATGCCCACTGTTGATTTAATCTAAAAAAAGGGAACAAGGTACATTGTTACATTCAGCGCCTTGTGATCGGGGGGAGAAATGATGAAAAGGTTATCACGCTGGATTAATCATTAATCTGATTACGCTGATCTGCACTGCCTGTTGAGTGCGTTGTATAATTGCTGACTTGCGTTTGACTGTTTTCTTTTTTTTCGTTTTTTTTTTCCCCTCCTCGGCTTTGTAAACGGTCGTGATTATGCCGCACGGTAGTCGCAGCGTAGTAGGCTTTTGGCTATTAATAGCACGTGTGAATTCCAACCTCGCCTCCTAACCAAAGAAGAGAAGTGGAGCCGCGAGTTGCATACCGGCATGCGTGGGGCTGAGCATGGAATGAGACGATCACTTCTTCCTCTGGCATTTTTCTCTGGCTGCTGAAATGTACACAGTTACGAGGAGACCGATCCACAAGCTCTCGACGGAAGGCTTGCTTTTGGCTCGAGTGCTCGAGCACATGCTCCCTGTGTTCGCTGTTGGTCTCCAAAGGTCATTAATAACAAGGATTGTTCCAGTAATAAATTTACTCTGCCCCCACTCCCCCCCCCCACCCCCAAAGCTGCAGCAATGCACCAGACCTGCCCCCCACCCACCCCCAAATCTACCCCAATGCACCCAGACCTGCCCCCCCACCCCCAATCTACTCCAATGCACCAGACCTGCCCCCCCCACCCCCAGATCTACCCCAATGCACCAGACCTGCCCCCCCCACCCCCTAATCTACCCCAATGCACCAGACCAACCTGCCCCCCCCACCCCCTAATCTACTCCAATGCACCAGACCTGCCCCCCCCCACCCCCTAATCTACTCCAATGCACCAGACCTGCCCCCCACCCACCCCCAAATCTACCCCAATGCACCAGACCTGCCCCCCCCCACCCCCAAATCTACCCCAATGAACCTCTCCCCCCCCCCTCCCCCGTGCCATCTCATCCCGTCCTGTCCCGTCCGCCAGGGGTACCCCTTGACCCCCTCGCTGGAGCCCGTGCAGTAGCGGAGAGCAGGGTTCACGTCTGCATGGGGGGCGTCCAGAGCGCCCCTTTAAAGAGCAGGATGAGCCCTTCCTCTCCGCCCTCCGGTTGCTGTCGAGCGTAAGCGCACAGGGGCGCGCGTCCCCGGAGTTCCGTCCCGGGATGCGCAGAGAAACATTCCGGTAACGGCGACTGCAGCAGCGATACCGCGTTCCCGTTAGCGCCGTTCGCCATTCTTACGCGGTCACTCCTGTGGGCAGTGTTTCACGAAGCAGGACGACTGAGTTAGCTGGATAACTGCGCTGAGTAAAACCCTGTATCACAGAGCAGGACGACTGAGTTCGCTGGATAACTGCACTGAGTAAAACCCTGTATCACAGAGCAGGGTTACTGAGTTAGCTGGATAACTGCACTGAGTAAAACCCTGTATCACAGAGCAGGGTTACTGAGTTAGCTGGATAACTGCGCTGAGTAAAACCCTGTATCACAGAGCAGGACGACTGAGTTAGCTGGATAACTGCACTGAGTAAAACCCTGTATCACAGAGCAGGCTTACTGTGTTGGCTGGATAACTGCGCTGAGTAAAACCCTGTATCACAGAGCAGGCTTACTGAGTTAGCTGGATAACTGCGCTGAGTAAAACCCTGTATCACAGAGCAGGACGACTGAGTTCGCTGGATAACTGCACTGAGTAAAACCCTGTATCACAGAGCAGGATTACTGAGTTAGCTGGATAACTGCGCTGAGTAAAACTCTGTATCACAGAGCAGGACGACTGAGTTAGCTGGATAACTGCGCTGAGTAAAACTCTGTATCACAGAGCAGGACGACTGAGTTAGCTGGATAACTGCACTGAGTTAAAACCCTGTATCACAGAGCAGGATGACTGAGTTAGCTGGATAACTGCGCTGAGTAAAACCCTGTATCACAGAGCAGGATTACTGAGTTAGCTGGATAACTGCACTGAGTAAAACCCTGTATCACAGAGCAGGATTACTGTGTTGGCTGGATAACTGCGCTGAGTAAAACCCTGTATCACAGAGCAGGCTTACTGTGTTGGCTGGATAACTGCGCTGAGTAAAACCCTGTATCACAGAGCAGGCTTACTGTGTTGGCTGGATAACTGCGCTGAGTAAAACCCTGTATCACAGAGCAGGCTTACTGAGTTAGCTGGATAACTGCGCTGAGTAAAATCCTGTATCACAGAGCAGGATTACTGTGTTGGCTGGATAACTGCGCTGAGTAAAACCCTGTATCACAGAGCAGGCTTACTCTGTTGGCTGGATAACTGCACTGAGTAAAACCCTGTATCACAGAGTAGGATGACTGAGTTAGCTGGATAACTGCGCTGAGTAAAACCCTGTATCACAGAGCAGGATTACTGAGTTAGCTGGATAACTGCACTGAGTAAAACCCTGTATCACAGAGCAGGATTACTGTGTTGGCTGGATAACTGCGCTGAGTAAAACCCTGTATCACAGAGCAGGCTTACTGTGTTGGCTGGATAACTGCGCTGAGTAAAACCCTGTATCACAGAGCAGGATTACTGAGTTAGCTGGATAACTGCACTGAGTAAAACCCTGTATCACAGAGCAGGATTACTGTGTTGGCTGGATAACTGCGCTGAGTAAAACCCTGTATCACAGAGCAGGCTTACTGTGTTGGCTGGATAACTGCGCTGAGTAAAACCCTGTATCACAGAGCAGGCTTACTGAGTTAGCTGGATAACTGCGCTGAGTAAAATCCTGTATCACAGAGCAGGATTACTGTGTTGGCTGGATAACTGCGCTGAGTAAAACCCTGTATCACAGAGCAGGCTTACTCTGTTGGCTGGATAACTGCACTGAGTAAAACCCTGTATCACAGAGTAGGATTACTGAGTTAGCTGCATAACTGAACATTCAGACATGTTCATAAACACTTGCAGGGTCTGTAAAATGATGGTAGTGATAGAGTGGAGTTCCTGAGAGAGGGAGCGGTTTATACATTGACGCGGTGATCTGTGGACTGGGGGATTCTTATCTGCTACGGTGAAGTAAATAAACTGTCTTTGCTGCGATTGCGAAATTCCTGGAAGATCCCTGTGTGTTAGAAACACAAGCAGACTGTCAGATTGTAGCATTAGCATTGTCGCATTAGCTTTGTAGCATTAGCTTTCTATCGTTAGCATTGTAGCTTTAGCTTTGTAGCGTTAGCATTGTAGCAACATGGAACCCATGTAGATATGAGGCTACTTCCTGGTGTTGCTGCTACTAAAAAAAAATCAGTACAGTGCAACGTCAGGGCCCGAGAGGGCCTTCATGTTTGTTTTTGTGGTTCATTGGGTTTGTTTTTGTTGATGCGGTTCATCAGGTTCTTAGTCCAAAAGTTGTGCTTGACGTTGTGAAGGCGCTTGTGTACACCTGGGCTGAAGTAAGCCTGGGCGATGCATTGTGTGTGTGGTTCCATCTCAGCTGCTGCACGATACGACGCAGCTGGGTGTGAAACCTTTTTCTGCATGGAGTGTAACGTTACAGTGGGTGAATGGACGAGCCGTGCTAATCTATGGAATGCCACTGTGTGTGTTATAGTGATCCCACCCACAGAGAATTTGCAGTGGGCTGCACTCAAGAAAGTCAGACTGCCCGCTCGTGTGTATTGTCGTGTAATGACGGTTGTACGAGGCGCCTGCATCTCCGTTGGTGACGCTGCATGACTGTTGTTTCCTCGCCGTTGGTGAAACGCGAAAGTGTTATCAGCCCAACGCTGTTACGTGTGTGGCATCCATTTCTGTGGCTTGTTTAATTAAGCCCTGTTTGCGTTTGGTTCAGTACTGTTCTGAAGACGGTTCAGAGCACTCTACACTGCTTACTGTCTCAGTGCATCTGTAGGCAGTTTGATCAGCTCGGCCTTCACACTGGCGACGTCAGCAGAACCCTTCACCATCCTCGTCTTCCTCGTTTAACGCCGGCCCTCTGATACGCTCCAGGTGCCCAAGAAAGTGATCGTGAAGAAGGAGTCCAAGGAGAAGAGGGAGAGCGAGGAGAGCAAGGAGAACCAGAAGGCCAAGTCGGACGATTCCGGAGAGGAGAAGAACGGAGATGAGGACTCGCAGAAGAACGGGCAGAAGAAGAAAGGTGGGTGTGGCCCCTCCGGGGGGTGGGGGGGCGGAGGGGGGGGGGGGGGAGTGCGTCATGGGGGAGGGCAGGAGGTCATTACTCTCAGTCTCCAGCCTTAAATTCTAACGACCAGAGTACTGACCCACATTAGGGAGGAGGAAAGGTCGTGCTGTGTTTGTACGACTGGGTGAGCGATCGAGTGGGCGAGCTTGTGAGCAAGCAAGTGAGCGAGCGAGTGAGTGGGAAGTTAAAATTGGGGCTCCTGGTCCCTTTCTTAGCCACCCCAGAGAACTTCTGGGTCAGAATACAAAAAATAAAAAAATGTTTCTTTCACAGATTCTTTCTGGCCTTGTCTGACCTTATAAAACCTCAGCTCTCCTCTGACCCACACATCTGTCCAACATCCAGGAAGTCCAGTAAAAAAAGAGCTTGAGTGAGCCTAGAGGAATTTTGGAAGTGTTTGTTTTTACTTAAAGGAAGTTAGACTTTCATTAGCCAGCGTTTTCCAGCGTTTGCCATCGGTCCTGCCTGGAGCGAGCAAGCGAGGAGGAGCGGGAGGGAGGAGGAGGGAGGTGTAGGAGGAGCAGGAGGAGCGGGGAGGTGTAGGAGGAGTAGGAGTGTTCCGCAGGCGTTTTCCCGTCCTCCTCCCCACTGCGCTCTCGCTCTTTGGTCTCTGGGTCCCAGCAGGGCCACGTCATTCTTGGCCCGGGTCCTTTCCAGCGCCTCCCTGCGCCGCCAGCACGGCCTGCTGAGTCCCCCTGCTGGCCAGCAGCGGAATAGCAGCACTCACAAGGACGCATTGAAAACGCCCCTGAAAGTCCTAATTAAATGCATTCGTTTTTCCTAAAACTTTTAGAGAACTGTGTGCGTGGCTGTGAGGGTGAATGATTTTGTGATTATTTTGCGTGTGTTGTGCTGCTCTGCGCGGTGTAACAGAAGACAGGTTGACCCCCCTCTCTCTCTCTCTTCTCCATTCTCTCAGGTAACAAGCACAGGTGGGTCCCCCTCATGATCGAAGTGAAGTCGGAGGGTCCCAGAGAGCGCTCGGCGTCCAGGAACAACACCCGCCAAAACGAGCCCCCCCGGATGCCCCCTAACAACCGGAATGAGCTGAGAGGTGAGGGGGGGGGTGGGGCCTTCCCCAAATTCAGCCTTGAGCGACAGTCAGGAAATACAGAAATGGACACACAGTCTGCCAGTACGTATCTGTATGTGTCTGTATACAGTAGAGGAAATACTTCTTTGTGTGTCTGCGCATGTTGCACTAATTATACACACACACACATCTTCACACGCGTGCATACACACACTGCCACGCACACTCACACTCTCACACACCCACGTACAGAGGCGCACACACAAACGCATACACACACACAGACACACACACATGCTGCACACTGTGCGGTTTCGCCGCGCTCTGATTGGCTGACGGTGTTTCCTGTCGGCACTGCTGCAGACTGGCACAGCGGGAAGTACGAGCGGGAGTGGCGGGACGACCACGACGAGGTGTCCAGCGTGAAGAGCGAGGGAGCCCCCTTCCGTGGCGGCTTCCGGGGGCGCGGGCGGGGCCGGGGGCGCGGCCGAGGACGCGGCAGAGGAGGCAGCAGAGGTACGTGATTGGCTGAAATGCCCCCAAATGCTGCATGTGGTGCCCTTCCTGCTGCCACTTCCTACATCATTTTTAGAGTTTTTCAGCTCATCTGTGTGCCGTCAGGCTGATCTCAATGTTCTTATATGTGACCTCGAACAAAACGTTTCACCTGTACACACACACACACACACACACACACACACGCACGCACACACGCACGCACGCACGCACGCACGCACGCACACACACACACTTGGTCTCGCACTCTCACATACATTTTTCCTCTCTTAACTCTCTCTCTTAACTCTCTCTCTCTCTCACACACACACACGCACACACACACACTTGGTCTCGTACTCTCACATACATTCTTCCTCTCTCTCAACTCTCTTTCACACCCACACATTCTTACTCTTGCACTCTCTCTCTCACACCCACACACTCTTACTCTTGCACTCTCTCTCTCACACCCACACACTCTTACTCTTGCACTCTCACACATTCACTTACTCTCACACGCTCTCTCTCTCTTTCACACACACGCACGCACGCACGCACGCACACAAACTTACGCACATGCACAGATGCTCTGTAAAATCCCCCAGATTCAGTTACTGTCCCCAGCTGTGTGGGGGTGGGGGTGGGGGGGGCGGTAGGGTGGGGGGTTCTACTCTGGGGAAATGCTCTGCGGCTGTGTGTGTGAAAGGGAAGTGGAGGAGGGACTGAGCTGAAACGGTTTATCTCTCTGTCTGTTTCTCTTTCTGTCTCTTTCCTTCTCTTTCTTTTTCTGTCCCTTTTTTCTCTCGTTCTCTCCTCTTTCTCTCTCCTCTATCGCTGTCGTCCCCTTTCTTTCTCTCTCCCTGTTTTGCTTGCTCTCTCCTCTCTCTCTCTCTCTCTCTCTCTCTCTCTGCTCAAAGGAGCATGTGGTGTTCTCTCCACCCCCCTCTTGTCAGAGTTTGGGAATGTGATATTTAAAGCCCCCACCGGTGAACTTTGGACACATATTTGCCTGTTCTTTAAGCCCCCCCCCCCCCCCCCCCCCCCCCCCCCCCCCCCCCCCCCCCCCGCCCCCCCGCTGGTACACCCTCCCGCCCCTGCCAGCTGTGTCGCCACCGCGCCTGTGCCCTTTAATCCGACTCTCTCCCCCCTCCTGCCACCAGGGCATTTTGACTACCACTATGGCTACAAGGTCTACGAAGGAAAGGATGGGGCCTTCGGCCAGAAGTTCAACAGTACTGTAACCTACTACTACGACAACATGAGCAGCAACGACCTGTACTCGGTGGACCAGGACCTACTCAAGGACTACATCAAGAGGCAGATGTGAGTACGAGCAGCGAAGGTCACCCCTTCCCCTTTGACCCCCCCCCCCCCTAAAGGTCAGAGGTCACAGAGAAGTCGAGTGCGGTGGAGTGTGAGATGTGCCTAGCACGGATCGCTATTCTTAGCCGAGCGGTTTGGGCATGTGTGAAATGCGCGTGCGTGCGAGCGAGCGGCGGCGCTAACGTGTGGACGCGCGTCTCTCTCTCTCCTCCCGCTGCAGCGAGTATTACTTCAGTATTGACAACCTGGAGCGCGACTTCTTCCTGCGCCGGAAGATGGACCAGGAGGGCTTCCTGCCCGTGGCGCTGATCGCCAGCTTCCACCGCGTCCAGGCGCTCACCACCGACATCAACCTGATCCTGGAGGTGAGCGGCCCCCTGCCCCTTGTGTGTGTGTCACTGTGGGGACCGGTGAGCGGCTCCCTGCCCCGTGTGTGTGTGTCACTGTGGGGACCGGTGAGCGGCTCCCTGCCCCGCGTGTGTGTGTCACTGTGGGGACCGGCGGGCGGGTCGCTGCCCCGTGTGTGTGTGTGTGTGTCACTGTGGGGACCGGTGAGCGGCTCCCTGCCCCATGTGTGTGTGTGTGTGTGTGTGTGTGTCACTGTGGGGACGGTCACTGTGGGGACCGGCGGGCAGGTCACTGTGGGGACGGTCACTGTGGGGACCGGCGGGCAGGTCACTGTGGGGACGGTCGCTGTGGGGACCGGTGGGCGGGGCACTGTGGGGGCGGTCGCTGTGGGGACAGTCGCTGTGGGGACGCAGGCGGTAGCTGACGGTAGCCGGATGCGGTTGCAGGCGCTGAAGGACAGTAAGGAGGTGGAGATCATCGACCTGAAGATCCGGCGGAAGGTGGAGCCGGAGAAGTGGCCGCTGCCGGGGCTGTCCGCCCCCGACCACACCCAGACCGACTTCTCCCAGCTCATCAACTGCCCCGAGTTTGTGCCCCGGCAAGCCTACGAAAAACCCACAGGTGTGTGTAAGAGCTGCAGTCTGCAGGTGTGTGTTTAGGGGTGTGTGTACAGGTGTGTACAGGTATGCACAGGTGTGTGTGTATACGAGCTGCAGTCTGCAGGTGTGTGTGTGTGTAAGAGCTACAGTGTGTAGGTGTGTGTATAAGAGCTGCAGTCTGCAGGTGTGTGCACTGGTGTGTACAGGTATGCGCAGGTGTGTGCAGGTGCAGGAGTGTGCAGGTATGCACAGGTATGTGTGTGTGGAGGTGTGTACAGGTGTGTGTGTGTGCAGGTATGCGCAGGTGTGTGTGTGCGGAGGTGTGTACAGGTGTGTGTAGGAGTGCTCAGGTGTGTGCAGGAGTGTGCAGGTGTGCTCAGGTGTGTAGGTGTGCTCAGGTATGCTCAGGTGTGTGCAGGTGTGCTCAGGTGTGTGTAGGAGTGCTCAGGTGTGTGTAGGTGTGCTCAGGTATGCTCAGGTATGTGTAGGAGTGCTCAGGTGTGTGTAGGTGTGCTCAGGTGTGCGCTGGTGTGCTCAGGTGTGTGTAGGAGTGCTCAGGTGTGTGTAGGTGTGCTCAGGTATGTGTAGGAGTGCTCAGGTGTGTGCAGGAGTGTGCTCAGGTGTGCGCTGGTCTGACGGACGCTGTCCCGGCTGCAGGTAGCCCCCGGGCCCCCACCCCCCCGCAGGCGAAGGGCGAGGACGTGAGTAACCTGAAGAGCATGCCCAAGGGCCTGTCCGCCAGCCTGCCCGACCTGGACTCCGAGTCCTGGATCGAGGTGAAGAAGAGGCCCCGCCCATCGCCGGCCCGACCCAAGGTGAGACGCCGCAAAATGGCCGCCGTCCCCGCCCCCGGCACAGGCAGGGGCTGCCCATTGGTGGGGGCTCAGGTGAGCCCCGCCCACCCCCATTCCCTGTAACGTACTTTGGGATCTAGAAATGTGCAGTATGATTCCACATTGTGATGTTATGTTCTTAGTGTGTTAAAATATTGTTTGTAATATTGATGTTACGTTATTAATTCTACTTGTATTGTTATTGTTGTGCTGATTATTATTATTATGATTATTATAATATTTGTTGTGGTGACAGCTGGTGGGTGTTCTCCCCTGACAGACCTCCTCCTCCTCGCAGAAGGTGGAGGAGAGCCGGTCCCCCGTGCAGGCTAGCCCCGACCCCGCCCCCGGCCCCGCCCCCGCCTCAGGCTCCGCCCCCCGGGACGAGCCGGACGAGCCCGAGGAGCTGGACTTCATGTTCGACGAGGAGATGGAGCAGATCGACGGGCGGCGGAACACCTTCACCGACTGGTCGGACGAGGACTCGGACTGCGAGATCGACGACCGCGACGTCAACAAGATCCTGATCGTGACGCAGACGCCGCCCTACCTGCGCAAGCACCCGGGCGGCGACCGCACCGGCCAGCACACGTCCCGCTCCAAGCTCTCCAGCGAGCTGGTCAAGGTCATCAACGACGGCCTGTACTACTACGAGCAGGACCTGTGGGACGACACCTACGAGCCCGAGTACGCCACCATCAAGGTGAGACTCGCCCCCCTGCCCCCCCCCCCCCCCCCCCCCCCCCCCCCGCCTCATACGGGCCGCTTTAGAACGGGGCGTGGCGTCGGGAGCGCGTGGACCCCGTTGTTAGGCGTGACTTAAGTGGGCAGTTCTGACCGGTTCCAGCTGTGTGCCTATTCTCCTGCCCCGGAGGCGGGCTGAAAGGGCTGTTTCTGGACGGGACGGGGCGCGGGCTGTTTCTGGACGGGACGGGGCGCGGGCAGGCCCTGCGCGGGGGCGTTTGTTGTCCCATTGTTGGGCCTCTCCCTTTGTGCTGTTCACGTGCCGCGTTTGGCTAGCAGCGCTAGCGCTGTGTGTGTGGGGAAGCGGGCCTGTTTATAAATAAACCCCCCCTCACGGGCTCTCGGCCTAACGGCTCACGCACTGGTTCCTTTTTTTTTTGGGAGGGGGGGGGAGAAGAAATGGCTCTCCAGGTTTCAGAGGTAGGCTGCTTTTATTTCTGCGGATGTTTGATCTAAAAATGTGAGTTTTGGGTGTGTTTGTGTTGTCGGTGTGCTCTGGAGTGAAGAGAGAGTTTTGTGAGTGTAAAATGGAGTCACATCAGATGACCGCTTTGGGTTGGCTCTACTTTAATGCGGTTTATACGATAGCTTATATGTCTTCGTTCCTGATTCCTTGTTCATCCAGATACTGTTTCTGCTTTCTGTATTGCTGATAGTACTTTGGTACAGTGAGGAGTTCGTGTTTTTATGATTAAAATCATTGATAATTCCAGGGGAAATGGCAATCTTGTTTAACCTTCTGTTTTTAATTCTTGAAAAAGAGAATGGAACACATTTGATTTTTATTTGGGGATTTGCTGATGTATAAATGGATTTTAGCTTTTGCGTTCGTGTGGATTGGGTATATTGGGGAAAGACGTATGATGTGAGAGAGCTTATCTAACTGCACTGCGCTCCTCTCTCTCTCTCTCTCTCTCTCTCTCTCTCTCTCTCTCTCTCTCTCTCTCTCTCTCTCTCCTCCGTCTTCTCTCTCAGTCTTCCTCTCTCTCTGCTCCTCCTCTCGCATCTCTCTCTCAATCTCTCTCTCTCTCTCTCTCCGGCTCTCCTCTCTCTCTCTCTCTCTCTCTCTCTCTCCTCGTCTCTCAGCTCTCCTCCTCCCTCCCTCTCTCTCTCGTCCTCTCCTCTCTCTCCTCTCTCTCTCTCTCCTCATCTCTCTCTCTCTCTCTCTCTCTCTCTCTCTCTCTCTCTCTCTCTCTCTCTCTCTCTCTCTCTCTCTCTCTCTCCTCTCTCTCTCTCTCTCTCTCTCTCTCTCTCTCTCTCTCTCTCTCTCTCCTCTCTCCTCGCTCTCTCTCTCTCTCTCTCTCTCTCTCTCTCTCTCTCTCCACGCAGCAAGAGGTGGAGAACTTTAAGAAGGTGCACCTGATCAGCCGAGAGCAGTTTGACTGCCTGACCCCCGAACCTCCCGTGGACCCCAATCAGGAGGTTCCCCCCGGACCCCCCCGGCCCCAGCAGAGTAAGTGCAGTCTTTAAGGAGGGGGAGGGACCCTTAAAAACCACAAACTCATGCTACAGAGGAGGCGCTAATGTTCTTATCTCAGATTAACATGGAGTTGGTACACAGGGGGAGATGGGACTGGAAGTGTGATGTCTTAGTGTGTGTGTGTGTGTGTGTGTGTGTGTGTGTGTGTAACAGTATGTGTGTGAGGGAAAGAGTGTGTGTGTGTGTGTGTGTGTGTGTGTGTAAAGCCCTCTCTGGTTAGCGGCTGGGAAGCGAGCTCACGCTCTCCTCTGCTCCTCAGTCCCCACAGACGCTTTGGCGAACAAGCTGTTCGGAGCGCCGGAGCCGTCGACGATAGCCCGCTCGCTCCCCACCACCGTGCCCGACTCGCCCAACTACCGCAGCGCCCGCACCCCCCGCACGCCCCGCACCCCCCGGCTAAAGGACCCCACGCAGACGCCCCGCTTCTACCCCGTGGTGAAGGAAGGGAGACCCGTCGATGCCAAGGTGTGTGTGTGTGTGTGTGTGTGTGTGTGTGAGAGAGAGAGTGTGTGTGAGTGAGAGAGAGAGAGAGAGACAGACAGTGTGTGTGTGTGAGGTGTGCGTGTATGCGTGTGTGTGTGTGAGAGTGTGTATGCGTGTGTGCGAGAAAGAGCGTGTGTGTGTGTGTGTGTGAGAGACAGAGTGTGTGTGTGAGTGAGTGCGTGTAACAGCGTGCGTGTGTGTGTGTGTGAGTGTGAGAGAGAGAGTGTGTGTGTGTGTGGGTCTGCTGCTCCATCGCTGACTGGTTCTGTCCTCCCCCCAGACGCCGCGTAAGAGGAAGACCCGGCACAGCTCCAACCCCCCCATGGAGTGCCACGTGGGCTGGGTCATGGACTCCCGCGAACACCGGTCCCGCACCGCCTCCGTCAGGTCCGCCCAGAACCGCCCCCCCCCCTGCCCCGCCCCCTGCCCCGCTCCCCGCCCTACCCCCTGCCCCGCTCCCTGCCCCGCTCCCTGCCCCGCTCCCTGCCCCGCTCCCCGCCCTGCTCCCTGCCCCGCTCCCCAGCCTCGCCCCCCGCCCCGCTCCCTGCCCCCCCTCCCTGCCCCGCTCCCAGAACCGCCCCCCTGCCCCGCCCCCTGCCCCGCTCCCTGCCCCGCTCCCTGCCCCCCCTCCCCCAGAACCGCCCCCCGCCCCGCCCCTGCCCCGCCCCCTGCCCCGCTCCCTGCCCCCCTCCCAGAACCGCCCCCCGCCCCGCTCCCTGCCCCGCCCCCTGCCCCGCTCCCTGCCCCGCTCCCTGCCCCCCCTCCCAGAACCGCCCCCTGCCCCGCCCCCTGCCCTGCTCCCTGCCCTGCCCCCTGCCCTGCCCCCTGCCCCCGCTCCCTGCCCCGCTCCCTGCCTTCCCTCCCTGCCCCGCTCCCAGCCTCGCCCCCCGCCCCGCCCCGCCCCACCCTGCTCCCTGCCCCGCCCCCTGCCCCGCTCCCAGCCTCGCCCCCCCGCCCCTCCCTGCCCTGCTCCCTGCCCCGCCCCCTGCCCCCCTCCCTGCCCCGCTCCCAGCCCCCCTCCCAGAACCGCCCCCTGCCCCGCTCCTGGAGGCCTGTTTGTCTGCAGTTGAACACCTGTCTCCTCCTCTCGCCGTCCAGCTCACGCCCTGTTCTCAGTGGTGCAAATCTGCGCATGTATGAGCATGTAAACATATGAATTTTACGGGTTTTTACGTGTTTATTTTTCCGTTTCTCTTTCTCCTTCAGCTCCAACGCCAGCCCGTCGGAAGGCACCCCGGTCTTGGGGAACTACGGCTGCACACCTCAATCGCTCCCCAAATTCCAGCACCCCTCCCACGAGCTGCTGAAGGAGAACGGCTTCACGCAGCACGTCTACCACAAGTACCGCCGACGCTGCCTCAACGGTACGGCGAGGAGCCGGCGCCGCGAGCGCTAACCCCGCGAGCACTAACCCTGTGTGCGCTAACCCCACGAGCGCTAACCCTGCGTGTGCTAACCCTGTTTGCGCTAACCCTGCGAGTGCTAACCCTGTTTGCACTAACCCTGCGAGCGCTAACCCTGTTTGTGCTAACCCTGTGAGCGCTAACCCCACGGGCGCTAACCCTGTTTGCGCTAATCCCGCGAGCGCTTACCCCACGGGCGCTAACCCCACGGGCGCTAACCCTGTTTGCGCTAACCCCGCGAGCGCTAACCCCAGGAATGCTAACCTCGCGAGCGCTAACCCCATGGGCGCTAACCCTGTTTGCACTAACCCAGCATGCGCTGACCCCGTGAGCGCTAACCTTGTAAACGCTAACCCCCTCGCGTGTGCTAACCCCGCCTCCCACGCGCGCTAACCCCCTCGCGTATGCTAACCCCGTCCCCCTCATGCTAACCCCGCCCCCATGCGCTAACCCCACCCCTGCATGCGCTAACCCCGCTGTGCACACCTCTTATTCCCTCCCCCGTCTCCCGACCTCTCCCCCCCTCTGCTCCTGTCCTCCTTTCTCTCTCTCGCGAGGTCATGTGACCCCGGTGGCGTAACCGTGTCTTCCCGTTTCTCCCGCAGAGCGGAAGCGGCTGGGCATCGGCCAATCACAGGAGATGAACACGCTCTTCCGCTTCTGGTCCTTCTTCCTGCGCGACCACTTCAACAGGAAGATGTACGAGGAGTTCAGACAGCTGGTGGTGGAGGACGGCAAGGAGGGCTACCGGTAAATTTAACCTGAGAGACGCGATCTCTCACACACACACACACACACCCCCCGTACACACACACACTCATATACACACACACACACTCTCACACTCACACACACACACACCCACACACACACACACACACACACACACACACACACTCACACATATACACACACACACACACACTCACATACATACACACACACACACCCACACACACAGCTGGTGGTGGAGGACAGCAAGGAGGGCTACCGGTAAATTTAACCTGAGAGAAGCCAGCACAAGGAGGACACACTCAGATATGCACACAGACACACACACACACACTTAGATATGCACACACAGACACACACACACACACTCAGATATGCACACACAGACACACACACACACACTTAGATATGCACACACAGACACACACACACTCAGATATACACACACAGACACACACACACACACACACACACACACACACCCCCCGTACACACACACACACACACACACACACACACCGCAGTGTTAGATTGGCAGAAGCTCTTGCCCATTGATCCTGATCATAGGTCAGTTACACAGAGAGCCTCTAAAAGCTGACTCATCTCATGAGCTCAAATTAAGGCCCTGGAGATTCAGCTAAAGTCTCCACAGAAATATGTGAAACATGGCTGATTTCAGAGCTCTCCAAGCCTATTTCTGCACTGCAAATGGAAAACTAATTTACCAGCACTAATCTTGATTAATTAAAAAAAAAAAAGTAACTGAAATGAATCTATGTTTAATATATGGGTTTAATTTGTGTTACTTTCTGTTAACACAACATGAATGCCATGAGTAAAGGGATTTGGGCTCTTTTGACATTAATGAGTCCTCATGTTGATTCAGACTGAATGGTACAGTAAACAGCTTTCCATTTTAAGCTTTAAAATCTGACTATAATACTGAATGTGCGAGCTGGTGTTGGGTGTTTGAGTGGGGTGTACAGTGTTGAAATGTGAGGGATAGGGGTTGTTTAGGTGCAGTGTGCTAACTGTTTTGAGCTGGTGTCGGGTGTTTGAGTGGGGTGTACAGTGTTGAATTGTGGCGGGTAGCGGTTTTTTAGCCGCAGCTTGCTAACGGCTCCTTTGTCCCGCTCTCAGGTATGGACTCGAGTGCCTCTTCAGGTATTACAGCTACGGCCTGGAGCGGAAGTTCAGGCCGGACATCTTCAGAGACTTCCAGGAGGAGACCGTGAAGGACTACGAAGCTGGTGAGCTTTCGCGCCGTGCGCGTACCGCGGCGGCTAGCGCTGTTCACGAAACGCGCGCTAACGCTAACCTGCTAACCCGCTAACCCTCCTCCTACTCTTATCCCCCACAGGTCAGCTGTACGGACTTGAAAAGTTTTGGGCATTTCTTAAATATTCCAAAGCTAAAAACATGGACATTGACCCCAAACTGCAGGAGTATCTAAGCAAGTTCAAACGCCTTGAGGACTTCAGAGTTGATGTAAGTACGAGACCATTAAACCAAGTTTTTTTTTTTTTTTTTTTTTTTTTTTTAAAAAAACATCAGCGTTTTTGTTCAGTGAACACTGAACACTGTTTTCTGTGCGCAGTGTCGGCGCTTATGCGTACACTGCTGAGTACAGAGTGCCGAGTTTAATTTGGGAGTGCTTAGTCACCGGTCAAAATTATGAGCGAACGCTCTTCCTGTTTGCGAAAGTGTAGCTACGTGGAGAAGTGTCCTTGAATCTGGTGTTAGTGAAACAAGTACTAAGTACATTTTTTTTTTAATGGTGCGAATGAATGACCGCGCTTCAAAAACCGAAGGCACAAACCTAAAGGGAACGTGCTCCAAACGAAGACACGATGCAAAGAGGAGGATCACTGCAAACCAGTTGGTACCCCAGAAGTAGCACACCACTGGGGGGGGGGGGGGGGTCGCACAGTGGGGTGAGCTCTTGTACAGAGAGGAACACTCCAGGACTGCTTTAGCCTTGGCAGTGCGAAGAGAGCAGAGAACTGTGCATTTGCATCTTTTCTTTATTTGGAGCTTTGGAGTTTCCCTTTGTTTATGCTTTCGTGTTTTTGAAACGTGCTCGTCCTTGCGGGCCACCGTAGAAGTGTCCTTGCGGGCCACCGTAGAAGTGTCCTTTTTGGGCCACCGTAGGAGTGTCAGTGAGTCTGGAGTCTGTGAGGCGAGGCTTCCGGGCGCGGGTCGCTCACTTTCGCTGTCGTTGCAGCCGCCGATGGAGGAGGGGGGGCGGAAGAGACACCCCTCGAGCGGAGAGGGTCGACGCCGGCACCCCTCCCTGCCCTCCAGCCGTCCCGCCGGCCAGTCGGGCCCCGCCCCTGCCCCGCTCCAGCCGGGGGCCGCCCGAGACGATGCCAAAACGACGGGCCCGCGGGACAGCAAGGCGCCCATGTAGCCCCGGGCCGGGGGGGCCCGGTCCTTCACGTTTTTTTGCTGCGGGAGGGGGGGGGGGGGGAGGGGGTCCAGACGTTCCCCCACGCATGGAGAGAAGGCTTCCTAAACCAATGGCTCACGATTGAGAAACACAACGCTCTTCCTTTTAACATCTTTCTTTTTTTCTTTTTTTTTTGGGGGTGGGGGGGGTTATTTTAATCAAACAGCAACATTTTGTCTTGAAGAGAAAAGACGGAAAGACTACTGAAAGGATGAAGAAGTGTCATGTGCTTGTTTCATTGGATTTTTATTTTTGCGCGAACCTTGAATTTCAATCTCCCCCCCCCCCTTTTTTTTTTGTGGATTTGCTGCTCAACGGGCCAGAGCAGATCCTGTAACCCTTTTCATGGTTGGACCCCCTTTCCATCTGACACAGTTCTGTTGGCTCGAGGATGCAAGAGTCCGTTCTCTGTGTATGGATTTTATTTTATTTTATTTTTTTGTTTTGTTTTTTGGTGAAGAGGTGAATTGGACACTGATGCTTTGAAAGTAAAAATGGACTTGGCTGGTTTTGGGGCTGGATTAAGCAAGGAGAAAATAAGAAAAAAGTAGAAGAGAAAAAAAGACTTTGACTTGTAACAGTCCCTCTTGCTGAGCAGGATCTTTGAAAGTTGCCTTATTAACGGGTTTCTTTTTTCCCGCTTCTTTTGCTTTGTTCGTGCAGCAGCCCTTACTGTTGATTGTACAGCATTTCAGTTACAATATGCAACATGAGTCAGGATCCAGCACGAGCTCTCGCCCCCCGTCGGCCCCCGCCCCTGTGTGCCCCCCCCCCCCCCCTCCCTCGTGTGCCCCCCCCCCCCCCCCCCCGTGTGCCCCGCCCATCCGCTCGTCTTCCACGTGTCATTCAGTCTGTTACAGACGCCTCGCGTGTTTGCAGTTTGTGGCTTTTTTGTGCTGAATCTTCGTAAGGGAAGGGGGTGCGCCTGGCCCCCCCTCCTCTCTTCCGCTGCCCCCTCCATCCCCCCCGCCCCAAATCCCCCCCCCCCCCCCCCCCTTCACAGGGAGGACAGTGCACATACATCCATCGTCATCAAACTCCTGGAGGACTGCAATCAGCGTTTGCAAATACTTGAAAAAAAAATAAGAAAAAAGAAAAGAAAAAGGTAGTCACAGTACACCTTAACCCAGCAGGTGCTTTTGAGCAGGTGTGTTGGTGGCGGGGGGGTGGTCGGAGGGGGCGGGGGGGGGACACTGTGTTCCCCTGGTGAAGCCGGGCGGCTGCCCGTGCGTGGATTGGCCTTTCCGGAGAGTTCCGCGGCCCTCTTTCCCACCCCCTGCCTCCACTGCGAACACGGACGCATCGTGAAATGCATGGTTTCAAAAAAAAAAAGAAAAAAAAAGTGAGAAAAAGAAAAAAACTATTCTAGTATCTTCTCCCCGAGAGCCCCGTCTCCCTCTCCTGCTCGGCCAATAGGAAGACACTGTCAGGCATCATCACGCTGGACACGGACGCCCCAAATGTGGCTCGAGTTGGGGGGGGGGGGAAGGGGGTTCTCACCCCCACCTCGTTTTAATGGACTCAACAGAAACCCAATGAACACCAGTGATCAAAAAAATACATAAATAACGATTCGCAAGGATGAAATGATCCTCATCCTGTCTGAATGCTAACAGTATCAATTAGATCAGAGGTTAATTATGGCCCCTAATGGAATTGTGATTTCAACAAATGAAGAAAAATGAAACCTCCCTCCCTTTTAGTTCTTTTATTGTTTATAGAACAGATGATATATTCGCCTTACACGTGTACGTACTTTATCTTTTTATTTTTTAAACGAAATGGTCTCTTATAATCTTTTAATGCTTTTAAGTTTAATTTGCTGTGTTCTAGCTCCGCTATGGAGATGGGTATGTCAGTGTTGCTTATGAACTCTAGTTGACACTTCTGTGGTCTTCAGAAATGGGAACGTAGTACAAATAAAGGGAAATTGATATTAAGGAGTCAACTGGCATTTAAACAGAAAATAATTTGGAGGGGGGGTTTTTTTCTTTTTTTTTTTAGAAAGTCATGGCTAAATTATAGTTATTGCAGATTTTAAAGATTAATTTTGTTTACAAATTGCATGCATGGTGAAGCAGAGGGGAGTGTTCACTGGACAGCAATTCAAACCTTCCATCACATGCGTTTTGAGCCAAAGTCAAACCTCCTTGTTGATTTTCCCGTCTTTATTAATGGTAGCCATTGAGTCGGTAAGAAGACCCTCGTTTGGAGCTGTATTTTTGATTTGGCACATAAAAGGTACAGATTTCTGCTCTTTCTGCCTCCTGTGAAACGGATCCCGGGCAGAGGGGCTGTGATTTGCTAGCGGTTCCTCTGTTAAAATGCATCATCTTCATTTTCCATCTGCTAAAAATTCTCAACATTAAGCAGGCATTTAAAATCCTGTTTTCTTTAAAGCGTTTTTTCCTCTTCCTTTTTTTTTTTTTTTTTTCTCATTTTACTTTTTTTGTGGGCATAACTCAAGGGAGCTGTGGGTTTAAATGAGGAGGTTGTAGGACTCGTATGATTGATGAATCGCTTAAGAATCGTTTACTTCAACAACAACAACAAACAAAAAAAAAACAAAACCCAAACATTGTCCCATAAATCCCCTGAGAGGCTATGAGAGCAAAGGCCTGGCCCACTCGCGATCCACCAGGGGGGCGCTCTTCCTCACGGACAACTGCACACTGCCAGTGAGTCCCCTTTCCCTGCAGGGAGTGCTGTGAGCTTCAGACCCTGTTGCATTATGGGTAGAATCTCTGCTAAGCAGCAGCCGTTTCTATTGGCTCTTTGGTGTGTGCCCCGCCCCCCTTTCTCCTGAAGGTCGGAGTGGAACGAGGCCCAGCTGTTTGAGTCGGGTGCTCACACACCAGGATTCGTGGTTCAGGGTTCAGGGGTGAATGGCTGTTAGTGTCTGGGGACAAAAAAGGACAAAAAATTCCATTAAGCCATATAAATAAAATAGCTGTATATGATCCAGTATAATGTTAATAGTTCATAACCATTACAATATCCTAGACTTGTTGCGAATAAAAAAAAAAGATGAAAACGGAACAAAAAAATATATAAAATGGAAAAATGTAAAATACTTGAATGAGATCTTGTATTATAACATTTAATATTCATAATATCTGCTTTTTAGGCTGATGTGATTGGCTATTAGTGTTATTTGTAATTTGTAGTAATTATGCTTTTCCTTAATAAATAAAAAAAATAATAAAATGGACAAAAAAACCTTAAACACCAAATGTGATACTTGCGTGTTTTCTTAATTCTGTATTCTTTTTTTGTTGAACTTTTGAAGACTAGGTGTTTTTTATTCTCCACAAGGGGGGGGGGCTTTGCTGCATTTTTTCAGTCATACTTTAGTTTGTTTGTCTGGAAATTCAGCATTTGTGCAATGGTTCTTTGTGTTAAAGTACTTGGAGGGATTCTTGGGTACATTATACAAAATGGCCCCCATTACGTCGAGTGAACTTGGCAACGACCACTGGGTTCATTTTCACTCCAGGAGTGTCCCAAGTGTCTCTTAGTACTTTCTGATTGTGTGCGTGTGTGCGTGTGTGTGTGTGTGCGTGTGTGTGTGTGCATGTGTGTGTGTGCGTGTGTGTGTGTGCGTGTGTGTGTGTGCGTGTGTGTGTGCGCGTGCATGTGTGTGTATGTGTGTGCATGTGTGTGTATGTGTGTGCATGTGTGTGTGTGTGAGTGTGTGTGAAATTTCATCACCTTGTTCAAACATTTTCAGCTTGTGCTGCCCGGTGGCCACAGCGTTTAACTCTGCAAACTCCAGACCTGCCGTAATATCCTTCCAGAGCCAATCGATGGCCGTCTTATTAGAGAGTCCCGTGATTTCTGCGCAACTGTTCAGCCAATCCGCAATGAGAATTCCTCTGTGCACTGACATCCAACATTTTCAATGAAACATTTTATTTTATTAAATACAGTTTATGACTTGGACCAACGGACAGGGGTGGGAACAGCACAGTTCTCAGTCATCTCCTAAACTTAGAGCGGTCTGTGTTCTGTTTGCTGAAATGATTGTGTACAGGAAAGAGGTCGGTTTCTAGAGTTCCCTTGAAATTTTACAATTTGGACTATGTGCAGATGAACCTTTTAATCATTCATATGATAATCACAAAAAGTAGCAGTATTCAGCATGTTAAATGGATGGATGGGTAGACGCATATATTTACTTAGGACTGTAAGAGTAACCTTTACCGTTTCCCTGAGTATTTACCCATAATTCCACACTGGTAGTTAGTATTGGTAGTAGAAGACTGGGACAAATCATCAGATATGTCCACAATGCAGACAAAAACATTCTGATGGAGCAGCGTAGTGTGATCTACAGTTTCAAAAAACCATTTAACTGACATGTTTAAAGACAAATTACAAGCACATTGCAAATGTTTCGAATTGAGGCTCATTTCTAGTTTTGCATACATTTCCTCAGACTATTCATCATATCATTCTGTAAGGCAACCTGGCATTAAAATACTGTCTCAAGTTTCCTTTCAGACGGAGTGGCTGAAATCTTTTAACAGCGGAAGTCCTAAAAGGCGTAAAATCAGAATTCTCAGAAAAGGGTCTGTTTCAGTTAAGCGGCTTCCCGGCCGAGTCTGTGAATGGTGAGAGAGGGAGGGAGAGGATGGTGAGCGCCCTTCCTCCTGTGGGGCGGGGGGCGGGGGGGATCACTGCTTCTTCTTGGGCGTGTCCGGGATGGTCTCGGTCAGCGGGGTGAGGCTGAGGAGCAGCAGGTGTCGGTCGTACGCTTTCGTCTGTCTGAAGACCGTGTCCGTCCCGTGCAGTCGGTCCAGCACCCCCAGCACGCCGTAGCACTGATTAAACCTGCACAGCAAGAGACTGCGCTCAGTACAGGGGTTAACCTGCGCTCAACACTAGAGCTAACCTGCGCTCAACACTAGAGCCTACCTGCGCTCAACATGAGCCAACCTGCACTCCGTAGCACTGATTAAACCTGCACAGCGAGGGGGGGGAGACTGCGCTCAGTACAGGGGTTAACCTGCGCTCAACACTAGAGCTAACCTGCGCTCAACACAAGAGCTAACCTGCACACCGTAGCACTGATTAAACCTGCACAGCGAGGGGGGGGGGGACTGCGCTCAGTAAAGGGGTTAACCAGCGCTAAGTACAGGGGTTAACCGGCACTCAACACTAGAGCCTACCTGTGCTCGATTACCCATAACCACTGTGTTAACCAGCGCTCAACACAAGGGCTTACCTGAGCTCATACCCATAACCACACTGTGCTAACCTGCGCTCACAACCCATAACCACACTGCTAACCTGCGCTCAGATACCCAAAACCACACTGTGCTTACCTGCGCTCACAACCCATAACCACACTGCAAAACCTGCGCTCAGATACCCAAAACCACACTGTGCTTACCTGCGCTCACAACCCATAACCACACTGTGCTAACCTGTCCTCATACCCATAACCACACTGTGCTAACCTGTGCTCATACCTGTAACCACACTGCTAACCTGTGCTCAGGCTTTAGACTAATCTCAGCTTTCCCCCTGTCCCCATAGTTGGGTCACATGGTGTGCGGGTTGCGCAGGTGAGACTGTTTCCCCCTGTCCCATAGTTTGGGTCACATGGTGTGCGGGTTGCGCAGGTGAGACTCACTTGAGGTGGTGGAAGTCGTGGAACTCGGGCGACGGCAGCAGGGGCAGGTGGTAGCCGCAGTGGGACACGGTGGTGATCAGCAGGGCGATGGTGAACCACAGGCACACGGTGGCCACATGGGAGACCCCCAGCAGAACGGACCAATCAGGACCGGGAGTCATGTTGGACAGCTGTGGTGGGGGGGGGGGTGGGGGGGGCACACACGAGACAGGTGCGTTAAATTCGGAACACGACCGCCCCTGCCACTGTGGGTCCTGTCTCAGTGTCCTGCCTGATGTTGAGGTGGTTAGCAGACCACCTCACTCAACAGGTATGACGACCGTGATTTACACACAACCGTGAACTCCCACGGGCCGGGCAATCTGAGGGAACTGGTGCTGTGCCCGTTTCAGTCAGAGAACAGCAGGCACTGGTCATTACACAGGGGATACGTTACATTAAGGGTGGTTTGTGCATGTGACTTGCCTGTTACGAGAACAGTGCTCTCCAGGAGTACATAAGTCATGCTAAGCTGAATACCCTGTCCACCTTTAAAATGGAGGGGGGGTGGGGGGGGGGGGGGGGGGGGGGGGGGGGGGGGGATTTACGTAAACTGGGGCAGGTTTAATGCACTGTCAGTCACAGGCCTGTAGCTTTTCTCTTGATGAGTGGGGGTGATCTAGGTGGAGATCTAGAGGTGATCTAGGTGGTGATCTAGGGTGATCTAGGTGGAGATCCAGGTGGTGAGCTAGTGATGGAGATCCAGGTGGTGGTGATCTAGGTTGTGATCCAGGTGGTGATCTAGGGGACGGCAGTGAAACGGGGAGAAGAGTGCACTGACCACGTGCTCCAGCGGTGGGCGTACATTGACAGGGACACCACGCCGACGGGGCGGTCCACTCGTGGTGGATCTTGTGGACGTGCTTGTAGATGGCAGGGTGGTTTTGAAAGAGCCTGGAAACGGGGAGGGAGGGACTCAGAAGCAGGGAACTGTCCGGTGTGTCTGTGTGTGTGTGTGTTTGAGGTTGTGTGTAGTGTGTGGGTATTGTGTGTGTGTACAGTGTGCGTGCATAGTATGTATGTAGTGTGTATAGTGAATATTGTGTGTTTGTGTGTCTGTATGGGGTGTATAGTGGTACAGTGTGTGCTCTGCCTGTGGGAGTAGTAGAACAGCACTTCTTCCAGCAGGTGTGTGTGTATGTATAGTGTATAGGGTGTATAGTGTGTGTGTAGTGTGTATAGTGTATAATAGGGTGTATAGTGTGTGCTCTGCCTGATGGGAGTAGTAGAAACAGCACTTCCTCCAGCAGGTATGTGTGTATAATGTAGAGTGTGTATATACAGTGTATAGTGTACAGTGCATGCTTTTGCCTTGGAATCTGAAAGGCCACGAAAAAAACAAGGTAGTGACAAGCAAACAAGAACAGCACTTCCTCCAGCAGGTGTGTGTGTGTATAGTGTGTGTGTGTGTAGAGTGTGTATATACAGTGTATAGTGTACAATATGTGCTTCTTTGCCTGTGGGAGGAGTAGAAGAGCACATCCTCCAGCAAGTATGTGTGTGAGTGTTTAGTGTGTATATGTGTAGTGTGTATAGTGTATAAATATGGGTGTAATAGTGTACAGTATGTGCACTTGCCTGTGGGAGTAGTAGAACAGCACTTCCTCCAGCAGATATGTGTAAGTGTGTATAGTGTATAATAGGGTGTATAGTGTGTGCTCACTTTGCCTGTGGGAGTAGTAGACACAGAAAACTTCCCTGTCTTTCCTCCAGCAGGTATGTGTGTATAGTGTAGTGTGTGTGTACATACAGTGTATATTGTACAAGTGTGTGCTCTTGCCCGTAAGGGAGTAGTAGAAGAGCACCTCCTCCAGCAAGTATGTGTGAGTATATGTGTCGTGTGTCCGTGGGTGTGTATAGTGTATAATAGGGTGTTTATAGTGTGTGCTCTTGCCTGTGGGAGTAGTAGAACAGCACTTCCTCCAGCAGGGCCGCAGACGGCCAGGTCCCAGCAGGCCCCCGGTGGAAGGTGGGGAGCTTCCAGACCGCATGGGGTCTCTCCTCTCCACTTGGCATCACCCAGGAAGCCCAGCCACCACGCCATTGGGCATGGACAGGAACACCCTGGTTGAACGCAACCGCTCATCAAACCCCCGCGTGCCGCACTCTGCTTTCGCCCCGGGTCCGAACCTGCGGGAGCCCCAGGAGGAGTAGGAGAACCGGTCACCCCTGGAAGCACCTCGGCAGGTGCGGCGGCCAACACGGCTCCTGGAGCAACCGGCCGCTAAACGAGCTGGAGCGCCGGCCGCTAAACGAGCTGAACGCCCAGCCCGCTA